>CM050925.1:2633785-2878946 GCA_027742785.1 Vigna reflexopilosa | reverse complement strand
ATTGAAAAGACTCCAAAATGAAATGGTAGTGCTTGGTGGTTAGGATAAGGAAGGATTCCTATGTAAATTTCAGACCCAGTCCATGTAAACGGACAAAACGTGCATTTAATCCAATTTGTCTACAAAATAAATAAAAAAATTGCAACTGCTAGCTAATACGAGTGTGACAAGAAATATACCTTCTCATTTTCAACCTCAAATAAAGAAAAATTGTTATATATTCTGTCATTCCAAACTTGCCTTACCAAAAGGCAAAGTGGTTGTAGTCACCATCTGAGCGAAGGTCACCATCGGAGCGAAGATCTATTGCGGAGTTACAAATAGTTCCAAAGAACGCTCAATTGTGGTTATCGAAATCCGAACGCAGAAGCTTTGAGAATGGGGAGTTTGAGATCGATTCTGAAGCATCCAGATGACTTTTATCCGTTGCTGAAGCTCAAAATGGCGGCCAGAAACGCCGAGAAGCAGATCCCGCCGGAGCCGCACTGGGCGTTCTGTTATACTATGCTCCACAAGGTTTCTAGAAGCTTCGCGCTCGTCATTCAGCAACTCGATACCGACCTTCGCAACGCGGTTAGTATCTTCCGTTTCCGCTCTCGATTACTCCGTTTCTTCTTCTGTTTCCGCCTTTTCTCAATTGGATTAGTTTTTTTTGTCAGGTTTGCATATTCTATCTGGTTCTTCGAGCGCTCGACACCGTTGGTTTGTATTCGTATCTTCGATTTGATGCGCGCGCTTTTTGTTGCTTTGTATTTTTGTAGCTTGCGAGGACGAATGAGTGTTAGTACTATCGGTTTCGGTTTGCAGAGATGTGGTTGTTAGGATGCTTAGTTTTTATTTCTTTATTTGTTTTTTTAAGCTTTGAATGTTGTGCAGGGATTGGTGTTATCGTCCAGCTTTTTTGGGAAATGAAAGTGATTTTAAGATTCTGCTCCTTTTAAAAGCTCTTGAAAATGGAAAACCAACAGAAAAGCAGTAGCTCGAGTTTTCCTTTTTTTTTTTCTTTTTCTTTTTTTATAAAGTTTTCGCTTCTTGTAAAATACTTAATTGTTATGGAAGACGCACATATTTGGCATAATAGAGTTTCTGAGTCCCTATCAATCCGCTGGTTATTGCGTCTATTTCCTCTGAATAATACTTGTTTATCTTAAAGTTAATCTATAGAGTAACTCTTACATTCTTGAGAATTTTAAAGTATCTATATTGTTGTAACTCTATGGCTTGTTTGGACAGAGGATGATACTAGCATAGCTACAGATGTCAAGGTGCCAATACTGATAGCCTTTCACCGTCATATTTATGATCGCGATTGGCACTTTTCATGTGAGTGTGTCATTCTTTGTGCTCTTTATTTTATATTTTTATTCCAAGATAAGATTCAATATAATTTGAACACCTTTTTCCCAATCTGTGGTTTTTTAGTCATAAATATTCAATTTAACCACATCTAACTTGTTTTTCAGAAATTGAATTAGACACATACAGGAATTACTTGTATTGTTACTAAAGACATCCTTTATTGTTCACGTGGAGAATGGTTTTATTGTATATGAGCCTCCAAATTTATTGATGCTGATTTGCACACTAATTGTTTTTAATGTAACTAGGTGGCACAAAGGAGTACAAAGTTCTAATGGACCAGATTCGTCATGTTTCAACTGCTTTTCTGGAACTTGGAAAGAAGTCAGTCTTTATCCGAACTCATATACCTGAATTGAATTTTAAATTTCACAGCATATGATTTTTCCTTGATGCAATCAGCAGCAGACCTTAGGATTTTGGTATCAATTTTATGCTATCATTGCTATTACCCTTGGGGAAGTGGGGATGTGTACTGTAATAGAATATCACGTAGAAGTTAGTTTGTGAATAACATTTGTTGATTCAATTTGTATCCCTTTCTGAAATATCAAAATTTGGATATGGAATTACTTATTATGTTGACTGTCGATTACATAGTGTTGATTAACAATTGTGCTCTGTATTTATGATTGATAAGAATTATCAATTATTTTCACGTTTATCATATAGAATTTTCTGTATTTTGTATTGTTTTTCACCAGCTGTTACAACAATTTTGGGTTCCTATCCATTGCTAGTTACATTCACTTGGTCTTTTTAGGTTTGTAGAACAAAAATAAATATAGTTAAGGCTTAAATTGGGGATCTCATTCTATAATTTCTCTTGGTGCATTCATATTGTTACAGTTGAAGATATTTCACAACCGGTGGTGATATGTGTCTTTGGGCTATTGATTCACTCCTTTTTATTAGCTTTTCTGAGTTATATGTAATTAAATTATGGTTGTATATTCTATGACAAACAAGTTAAATGCCAGTCAATGACTTTTGCAGCTATCAGGAAGCAATTGAGGACATTACAAAAAGAATGGGTGCTGGAATGGCCAAATTTATTTGCAAGGAGGTTTGTCACACAAGGCCTATTCTGCACATATTATTTTTGTTATCTTATAATTAATATTGTAAACCTCTGGAACTGACAAGACATTATATGAAGTTTGTTATTCCTTTAGATGATGACTCCTCCTGCTAGTTTCTAGTTTTTAATATTTTTGGTGTTTTAAATTATGTTGTTTGGTAGATGGAAATTTAAAGAGATGGTCAATATAATTATTTAAATACAACAGTTTTTAAAATTTGATGTTATACTATTATTTTTAGTGCATCCCTTATAAATTCTTATCTTCTGAGAACTATGCTGCAAAGGGATTTCTGCCATGTTTTCAACATAGAAAGATCATCTTCATTTATGCCAAGAGACCTTTTTCTTCCATCTGCAGGTTGAAACAATTGAGGACTATGATGAATATTGTCACTACGTGGCTGGACTTGTTGGACTGGGTTTATCAAAGCTCTTCCATGCCTCTGGTTCAGAAGATCTGGCTTCAGATTCCCTTTCCAATTCAATGGGCCTGTTTCTTCAGGTATCATGGCTTTAAGATATGAAAACTACAGTATGGTTGCAATTGTTTACTTACATTTTATGCTACCTATTGAGATTGCAGAAAACAAACATCATTCGAGATTATCTGGAAGACATCAATGAAATCCCCAAGTCACGCATGTTCTGGCCACGACAGATTTGGAGTAAATATGTTAACAAACTCGAGGTTTGGCTCTACACTACAGGAATTTACATCTAGCGTAACTTTTTTAGATGCTAGAAAATAAATTCTCGTATTCTCCAATGAAAAACATGTTCCACGACAAGTATGCGGTTCAGATTAATTTAAGCACACATGTCAATTATATTCTACAGTTTAAGATCAATTCCATCAAACACTAAAATTGAAGGGAAAAAAGTCTTACTACAATCATTCTTTCAGCTCTTTCTCCCTCATTTCATTAATCTCACGTTGTGTGATGGTGAAATCAAATTTCCAGTCACACGTTTTTGTACACACATGAAATGCCTTTTTAACTTCCATTCCATGTTCAGGTGTGCTGTGGTATGGTTTTCTTATTTGTCACTCCAATTTAATTTTTACGATCCAGGATTTGAAATATGAGGAGAACTCTGTTAAGGCAGTACAATGCTTAAATGACATGGTCACCAATGCTCTGATTCATGCTGAAGATTGCTTAATATACATGGCTGCTTTAAAGGACCTGGCTATATTTCGCTTTTGTGCCATACCCCAGGTGCTGTTCTTTTATTCAGTCACTTCTGATTTAACTGTTATTTAGTTCATGTCACTCTTGTTGCAACCATAATTTATCTGCATGTTTTATGTTGTTTGCATATCATGTTATGTTTCAGAAGAGTTCAGTCATTTCAGCTTCCTTCCTATTCTGTTCAATAAAAGATGAAAAAGTAAAATTAATATATTCTGTCAGTTTCTTCTAAGTTTTTAGTTTAATACTTCCCAAAAGATGTTTTAATCTATTATACAATTTTTAATAAAGTGTTTTACCGAAACATAGTAGTAAGTTGTGACACAGAATATTTTTAATCGTAACTCCATGTAGAATATTTGTGAGAGTACAGATTGACTTCCTGTGGTGCGTGATTTTAGTAGATCATGATTGTCTGAGGGTTTAGCTATATAGCCTTTGTGGTTTTAGGTAATATTATGGAATACAATTTTATTTATTTATTTTGAGCTGCATATGTTATAGAGGAAGAAGCTGCTTGGTTCTTAGGTGTTAGCTTCCAAAGTTACAGTACTTTTGTGGTGGATGTACAATCTGATGCTGTGTGGGACCTATTTGCTTTAAGTACTATTATATTTTTAGGGTGGGAGGGGTGTTAGTTATTGTTCATATTAATTTTATGTTTAATGATTGATGTATCAAGCGATAGTTATTTTGATAATCTTTCCCCTGTGATTTTGATGTTTATTTGATATGCTGCACCGTGACAGATAATGGCAATTGGAACACTTGCATTATGTTACAACAACATTGAGGTCTTCAGAGGTGTAGTCAAAATGAGGCGAGGTCAGAACAACTATTTTGATACTGAAGTCCTTGTGATATAATTTTGTGGTTATGACAGGGCATGTGTTTTTGAAGTCGTTGGAATAGTGAATTGCTGCGATATGGATTTCATGTTATTTCATGCTGAATCAATCTACATAAAATTACATTGGAATCTGTTTTTATGGAACCCGCATATGCATTTTTATTAAAGATAACTTTTTTACAATGGGCCTGAATGATGTCCATATCCTGTTAGATTTTGTGTTTGTATGTGGAATGTTTAAATATCACATCTACATAAATGCTTGCATCCTCTTCTTATGGATGTTGATTAAGACCTGGGAAAACAGTTTGAACTTGGAAAAAGTGGCTAATAGCATATATTGAGTTTAGAGGCCAGGGGCTACAACTCTATGTGGATATCCCTATACTTTTGAAGTGAAGTGATAATACCATAGCCCAGATGCATTATTTGAGGCATTTGTATGGTTTCCTTTCTTCCCATTTCATTTTCAAAGTTTTGTTTTTTCTTCTAGGAATAAAAAGGATCAACATGTAGCTATTGGTTGTGTTTGTTGTATGCTGTTACTATTTGTAGTTGTGTAATATCAAACTACATGTTATTTATTCATTTTTGTTTCCAATTTATAGGTTTAACTGCCAAGGTGATTGACCGAACAAAGACTATGGCTGATGTCTATGGCGCTTTCTTTGATTTTGCTTGTGTGTTGGAGTCCAAGGTATGAATCTGTTGTTGTGCTTAACGCCGTATTAGGTTTGCAACAGAAGAATGTGAACGCTACTCATGTTGCATTTAACATTGGATAATGTTCCTAGTTTCTACCATGAACAATCTGTTAAAAGGACCACACTTGGGTTCATCAATGACTTGATGCACATAGACGTCGAAAATTTTCCTGGTTGGGTGTGTTTTCCAAAGAAAATAGCAAATAACCCTTGATCCACACTATTCCATTGCCTAATGGAAAAGACATCTTTTAGTGGCCAAAATTCAAAATGCAGATCTTAGTGTTTTTTTCCCCCTATTTGCAGTAGTTCTTAAATCTTCCTTTTCCAAATAAAAAGCTTCTGTATTTTCCATTATAGGTTGACAAAAATGATCCCAATGCAACAAAAACATTGAGTAGGCTGGTAGCTATTCAGAAAGCTTGCAGAGAATCTGGTTTCTTGAGTAAAAGGTATGCACATAACTTATTTGCTTCAAAAGTGTCTGTTTTTACCATTCACATCCTAACAAATCTTTGGTTGTTTTAAGCAGAAAATCGTACATTGTGAAGGATGAAAGTGGATACGGCTCCACCATGGTACGTTTTGGCTTTTGCTTTTTTAAACTAGATTCTGCATTTCTAATAATATACTAACGGAAACCATCCCTGCAGATTGTCATCCTGGTCATCCTGGTTTCCATCATTTTTGCTTATCTGTCTGCTAACCACCATAACAACTAGTGTAAGTTAAGTTTTATTTTTATATTTAAGGTACGATCACATTGTAAGAACAATTATCCTCTTTTATAAAATTGTCCACTCCTTTTTTTCATGGCAATTAGCTTTTCCTTTCCAAACGTCAATCAGAAACATTAAAAATTTCACACACTTCCATTCATTTTTCTAAATCGTGACTCAACAATGACACAGCTTATATATTATTATAAAAAGTCACCAATCAGGGTTTCAAGAAACACATATGTACGAGAATGATTTCCTGGTTGTTAACATGTTGTAAACCGGTGAAGCCAGATAAAACATGATTACGCCATTATTTTATTATTTTAAAACCTACTTACTAAAATACTCTTTTAAGTTTTAGACTTTTGTGAAATTAAATAAAAACAATTTTTTTATTATAAAACACATTTGTACTATTATTTGTTGTCTAATAGTCATTAGATATACTTTAACATCGTGTAAATTTATACCACTATTTTATAATCCTTTTACTATTTTTATTCAATAATTTAATTTATATATTCATTAAATAATTTAATTTTATATTATTTTATTATTTAAAGTTGTTAAACAGTTGTGTAGCAAAGTGAATCCTCATTGTTTTAGAATATTCTTTGCACATACAATTAACGAACTTGCATAAGGGGAAGACTTTCTCCTTGTTTTCATTTTGCTTTTGGTACGCTTCATTTGCAATTTACACAATTTTTTTCTTCTTTAATGAAGGATAAAACCACATCTTTTTATAATGGAAATATTAACTACATAATAATTTTTTATTCAGTGAAACAAACATTTTGAAAAATCAAGGAATTAAAACTATTTATCCAAATTAAATATGAAACTAATGTATAAGATGTGTATATAAATTTGAAACAATTATAAAAAATAGTATACGAAATTAGATAATTGTTGAAAAAACACAAGAAAAGAGGAATATAGAAATGTTTATTTCAGACAAAACAAGTGGGTTTCATCCTTTAGTTTTGAGAAGTTTGGATTTGTTCGATTCTTGTAGTGATTCATTTTTTTCGTTGATGTCTAAGAAATGCCAACTGCATAACCTGTGAGAGCACCACGAAAGAAGTCTTATGCCACAATTCAAATAATGCTTTAGATTAAGCATATCTTAAAGATATATTTGCTTTGCTTTTCATAATTTTTTTAGTCATCTGTCATTTCAGAATACTAATACATTTTTATATAAGGGAAAACTGCATTAGAATGAATGGCAGGAAGGGACACAAAATTTTATGAAATATAGAAAATTTACGAAGTATAGAAGTGATCAAATAGGAGACATGCAACTTAGTTCACAAACATTGTGAACTAAAATCCTTGACATTAATTGTAATAAGGATGACAATAAATTTAGATGAAAACTATTTCTTTTTTCTTATTTAAATTGATTGAAAGGTTCTTTAAGTATGTTGTTATTTAACATTTATTTAAATCAATTCGTATACAATTATTTTTTATTTAATTAATGATCTCAATTTCAAGTGTTTAAAGTACAACGATATTAAATTATATTATAATTTTTTTGTTAAATCCTCAAAAGTGTGATTATACCGAAAACTGTGTAATTCCACGTGAACGTAAAGAATTAGTTTTATTAATATCTGATATTTTTTTTAAATTATAACTAATATGTTAAAATATTGAATAATTTTAGTAGTGTTTTAATTTCAAATTTTGAGATAACATATCATTTATCGTATTTGAGTTATTTTGAAATTCTGAACTTAAAAATCTGTCAACTTTTTTTTAAATGTTTCAAAAGATTAAAAGAAAAAAGTGTATTTAATTTTTTTTATTTCAATTTTTAAGTGATGTGAAATATTAAACGTATCAAGACAAACCACAATGGAGTCTAAGAAGAATAAAGAATTTTAGCACCACATTTCCATTCCTCCCAATTAAGAGTTTAAAAATTGTGAGTTTCAATTATCTTGGAAATGAGAGTTTGTGTTTGAAATATTATTTTTATCTTCATAGACAAAGTTGATGTTATGATCTCAAGTCCAAATATTCTTACCAAACTCCAGTTGATTGATGTCAAATTATTGGTGAAAATTGAGAAAAAATTAACCTCTAAAAGACTCTTCAATATTAAAGTTATTAAGAGTTTTAAAAAATATTAAAATATAACAATATAGAAGTGAATAAAACATTAAGTGCCTATTAAGTGCTATCTTGTATTTACAAGCTTCATGGGACTACAAATATAAGTTAAGAAATAGGTTATTTATCTAAACCCCATTTAGAGTATAATTAATATATGGATACATCCAAATTGTTCGAGTAACAAAAATGTAACTATATTCATATACATATTCAGTTTTGAATATCTCATAATCAACTCTAGGTACCTCAGGTTTGATTAAATACACAAGTCTTTCAAGTTTGAAAGTTATAAATAAGATAGTAGTTCGAGTTTGATGAATAAATGAATTTTATCACTTGTTATACTTAATTTGAAGGTTGTATTTTCACAACCATACTCTCCATTTTTCTTATAGGGGTAAATACATAATAAATTTAAGTCAAGGACCGAGTATCTTCCATCTTCGGAGGATAAAACAGATATTGAAGTGATGCCCCTTACCGAGTATCCTAATGTCCTATTTTTGGGTAATACTTCTTAAATGCTTATTGATTTAATGCATACATTTTAAAAGTACAGACCTGTTTCTTTGTGTGCAAATTCCATGGAAAAGGACTTCGATATGGAAAAGGACTCATTGGTCATCGATTTCCAAAATCGATCCAATAGTAAAGAAAGTGAAACGGTTGAGGGGTGCGGGTCACGATCAATGATCTTGAAGACCACATAAGTTCCACCAGAGCGACGAACTTAGCAGCTCAAACTTCAATAATTCAAACTGCCAAGACGACTCCAACTAGTAATGTAACTCGGTCACCTCCTCAACCAGAACACATTGTACCTTTGCCAACTCCTCAATCCGAACACACTATACGAGGAAAAGAAAAGTCACTGACAAGAGTGGATCATATGTCCACCTCAACTTCGAACTCAAACTCTATGTGGCTAATTGGTATGAAGGCCAATCAAGTGAGAATCTGAATTGCTGCAACGCCCAACTCTTGAAAACAATTGATGTTGCCGGTTGCTTGGATTCTACCGAGATAATGATGGCGAGATGCTTGACAATCATGCATTACTAGAAAGAAGCTATTTCAAAGAGTACTCAAACGATGACCAACGATTCATGATATGGAGAAGAACAACTCGGACTAAGAAAAAAGAGGTCAAGTGTAGGAAAAAGAAAAGGTTGAATATGACCTTATCTTGTCATCCAAAAATCTAGAGATTGCACAAAATCAAAGTTAAAGAACTTAGAGACTAAGGAAGTCCTCTAAAAAGAAACCTGGGGACAACTGATCAGATGAAGGAAAAAATAAAAGAAGCCGAAGCTATAGTTGACAAGATTAAGGAGAAGTTAAAGTATTTTAATGCGTTCATAGATAAATCAATGTGAGTCCAAAAACACGGATCCACATTGAATCATTCAAAATCCATTTAAAATATCAATGAACATGATTTTTGATAAATATTCATGTATTTGATTTTATGTTGAAGAAAATATTATAAATCCAAAATTGCTTGACATTTTGTGAATAAAAAATATATGTTGAATTTTATCATCAATCCAATTATAAATAATTTCAATTCAACATCCCTTTTAACCAAAATAAATTTGATGCATGATCAATATTACAAACAAGATCACCCAAATACACATCGGTTAGTTGAAGTCGCAAAAACACTTGTATAAAGGAAACAAGTTGAGTGCAATAAAATAGAAGTGGGAAACGAAATATTCACATATAAATTCTACATGATAATCAAACGGGAAAAGTTTCCATCTATATCTCAAATCAATTTGTTTTACATATCAAAACATACATACAAAATTCGCAGGTTAAGAAACCAACTCAACAGGAAAAGCTTAAAACACTTCAGCCACCTTACTTGCAAGAACCCGTTCCCTCCTTTCAATGTAACTAAACGGAAACCAACCTGCCTTGCCTTTGCATTCGCCCTCGGCCCATCCGCTGTTTGTCACCTGTTAAAACCACAGACACCATAATCATATACCAAAGGAAAATCAGGCCTACTTGAAAAACAAGGATTTTGTGAGTCATTAGCACGTGAAGCACAACAGCTCGATTTGGGACACACAAGCCACATCATAAATAGATGACCAAACAATCATTCAGTGGTGAATGGGCAATGACTAAATTGATCATGTTCAGAGTTCATATCAGATTATCAATTCTGTTTTATTCTGTTTTAGTTCCCTCCAAAATATAATGTAATTCAAGAGAAGCGCCCTCTAAAATCAGAGGGAAAAGAGAGGGGAGAGGGTGCGAGATAAACCATCCTTTTGGTTCATCTAACCTTTCGAACAACAATGTAATCACCAACTGATAGATTTAGCTCCACTTCGGATACAGCAGAATATGGAAATAAAACCTGCGAGAAGAGCAAAAGTTAAAAAGGAAAAAACATGTCACCTCACCTTTCTCAAAATTTAATATCTATAGGTGTTTTCCTGTGTCCTAAAGTAGAAACAGCTCGTACTAACCTCTCCTAAGAAGTAACCCATGCTATCTGTTGTTCCATTATGTGCCTGAGATGCGTAGACACCATTCACTTCTTCATAAGACGGAGGTGGTGGCATGCTGTTATCCAGACTGGGAATAGGAGGGGTTTCAATTCGTCGTTGTTCTGATATCATCTATGATCAATATACATATAGCATGAAATCATGTATATATTGAAAGAAAATTATCTGTCCGTCAAAAGTAATATTTAGCAATAAATGGTAAAATGACCAAGTATATGAATGAGAATGCTTACCTCCCCCTCAAGCTGATCAAGTATTTGCAGGACTGTTTGATGATAGGCACGCTCTGCTTCAACCTTCATAACAAGAAATAAGATGCGGGATGAATGAGAAGTTATGACTTGTTATTAACCTGATCCAGAGTTTCATTAAACGGACGCATTGCAGAATCATAAGGGCACACTGCAATACCATAGCTATAAGACGCTGAAGAGTTAACCTCTGTTGTTGTGCTTCAACAGCAGCCAATGCTGCAGCTGCTTCCTTCCCCAGTATGGTCATGTTTGTCTTCAGATCTTGCAGCTTTGCTTCAGCTGCGTCTAATTTCATAGAATTCTCAGCACTAGGTGGCATTTCTCTTACTTTTGCCTGACGTTTAGAAACTTCAATAGCCTGTCTAGGTTAAAATGACAGAGTAATTACACGTCAAAATAGCAAAATAAAATCATTAATGAAACATGTACTGAAACACATGGCAGAGACAACAAAAGCAGGTTGACGAATGAAAGTAGAAGTCCAACAAGTTTTGATAAGTTAAATGAAAGATAAATTCTAGAATACCTGGGCTTCAGCTTCTTGCCGCATTCTGTCATAACGTTGAGCAAGATGCCGTGCATCCTCCAATGGAGCTCCCACCACCATTGCCCTTAAGGGCTCCGCAACCTGGTCAAGAATATGAGGCACCGCTGTAAATAAAGCAAGATTCATGAACTCGATATATGAGTGAAGCTATTAAATACTATTCATAATGGACTTGGACACAGCTTGCATGTTCCTTTTTGCATTAAAATAGAGTTAAATATCTGTAAATCTCAATCATACTCAGTAAACCAGTTCAGTTAGTGGAAAACCCCAATCATCATTTCTGTGAAGTCAGGTTTGAGCCTTATAAACGTTGCATTTCAAGTACTGCTCAATGAGCTCATTGGACATAGCTTGCATGTTCCTTTTGCATTAGATTAAAATAGTTATATATCTGTAAATCTCAATCATACTCAGTAAACCAGTTCAGTTAGTGGAAAATCCTAATCATCACTTCTGTGAAGTCAGGTTTGAGCCTTATAAACCTAGCATTGCATGTACTGCTCAATGAGCTCATACACCAACATATATACAACAGAGAAACATCAATACATATACAGTACCTGTGTACCAAGAGCTTTTAGTAAGTTTCCACGCTCCTTCTCTGTTTGAGCATGTGCTTGCGCAAAACTTAGTGCAGCTCTACTCAGTGTATTACCACTGGTACATGTATTTTCTGCACCATATTTCCTGCTATCTTCTGACAACTTTGTTCCTGTTACGTGCGATATACGGGAATTCAATAACAATATTTCCTGCAAACTAACAGCAACAGATTTTTATAAAAGCTTCCAGACCAATATTACTTGCCTATTTCCACTTGCTTGGATCCAGTAACAATATAACCTTCTACACCACGAACAATATCCCTTTGATAATGCTGAAAACACAATAGAAGAGCTATTATCAGACTAGAGAAGAGATAAATTGACATGAACTATACATGAATAGAAAATAATTGAAATCAAAGAGCCAAGCAACCTTCCCCGCACGAGTCGATATATAGAGTTTCTCAAGTTTCTGGTGCAACTGGAGTTCCACTCCATTGGTAGCCACATTATCTGAACCTCCATAGCCACCACCCCCAAATTGTTTCAGAACAGCCTGAATAGCAATAATTCTGAATTTTAGTTAGCACTTGCTAATTGAGAAAGAAATAAATCAAGCCAAAGGAACAAATCTACATGCAGTTTCAAAGGTAGATTTGGTGTTGTTCTCCAACTATAACTGAAGTTTGATATCCGTAATCTATGCTGGCTTTAATGAAAACCTTTATTTATTATGCAGATTATCCATGTAAAACTCCAATTCTACTACTAAATTGCATCTATGTTCTGTTCATTAATGCAATGAAACACAGGCACGCGCGTGGCCTGGGGATTTTGAATTCCGACACTGATATTGATTAGATACTGTTTAAAGCATAATCCTCACAATTAAAGGAACGGAAATACAGATATGCATACAGGAGATTTCGAATTTCAGCTACCGATTTCACCGCCTTAGCAAGATAAGCTATCGATTTAAAATTCAACTTGAACCTATCGTTTTTTGATTAATTGATTTTCTCAATGCAAGTGCGAAATTCGATTAGATCCAATACTAGGCGGCGGCGTGTTTGACGAGAGCAACAACTACAAGGTTATAACGGCGAAGGGAGGAGTAAAACGAGAACTGCATCGGAACATAGCTCATGATAAAAGAAATCTATAGAAACTCTAACAATTTTTAGGGACATAAAGGAGAAAGAGAAGGATCTACAATAACGGAACCTGTTGCTGGCGAGCGACTTGTTCTCGAAGCTTGGAGGCTTGCTTTCTGATAGCATCCATTGAATTCAACTTCGTTCAGAGGAGCGAAAAATTGAATCTAGCCACGATAATAGTTTCAGCGATTCGGTCTCATCGCACTGCCTCTGCCACCAACAACTTCTTCCAAACTATATCCAGAGCTTTGGATCCTTCCTCCAGAAACTTGTCTCTTTTCAAACAAATTTATTTATTTTTTAATAGAAACAGTTACCATACAATTATCACTTTTTTCTAAAGATCCCCCGTATTACATTATATATTATATGGATATACACTCCCCAAGAGAAATAAAATTTATTTGTTTTTCTATAATAGTTTATTGATTCGATCTTAATAATTATAAAATTTAATTAAGTATGAAGTGTATAATAAATTTAAATACTTTTAATTGAGTTTCTTTAAATTTTAATATATATATATATATATATATTATATTATATATTAAAATTTAATGACAATATAAATATTTTAATAATATATTTAAAGATAATTAATTTTTTTTATTTTAATCTTATTAAAATAATAAGCTTTAACAATTTGAAATCAGAGTTAAAAATAAATTAAGTGAATATAAAACCAAATTTATAATATTAAAAAGTGTAATTTTTCTTATTACCATATTTTTTAAATGAATTATTAACTACAATATTTTAATTTATTTTTTGACAAATATAATTATTTAAATAATTAAATATGGTTTTAATTTTTAAATTTTAACATAAAATTAAAAATTGTTTTTTATTAAAATTTTGATATAATTTGATTTCTATCTTTTAAAATGAATTGATATAATTATTAAATGATCAATTAATTATAAGTTATAAAAGAATAAAATTAAGCATAAAAAAATGGTGCAGAAAAATTAGTTTAAAAGTAAAATAAATAGATAAAAAGAGAAAACAAATTTTATACTTATTTATGCGATAACAAAATAAATATAAGTAAAAAAATTAAAAGTTAAAATAAATAGATAAAAAACAACAATTTTCAAGCATGTGTGACAACAAAATAAGTATAATAAAAAAATAAAATATATAAAAAAAAAGTAAAGTTTTTGTGGACGTAACAAAATAAATATAAATAAAAAAAATAAATTAAAAATATTAAATGATTAAAAAGTTAATTTTTGGAAATACTTGTTAATAAGATAAAGTGAATAATAAAGTAAATTTCTTACTATTTTATTTTCTTATATTATTAAGAATCTTTTATACTTTTATAATGTGAAACGCTTTCTTATACCATAATTCATTGCTCTAAATAATTTTCTTTTGAATGTGATGGTTACTTCCAACAATTCCATAACCTAAACTTTTCCAGCTCCTGGATGATGACAAGGAGTTATAAACTGTTACAATAGTTACTATGAATACCATCAACTTTATACAAGTTACACTCAATCCATTAATATATCATAAAATGTCTGTTAAAAATTCCTTTTCTGATATAATAATTAGATTCCAAAATTTTCAGAATTTTGGATGGAAATAGCCTCTAGGATTAACACATTTACAGAATCTTTGTCGTTGTGATGAATTTTTTATCCAAGAATAAAGTAAAATTCCTTTGAAATATTGAGACTGATATGATACCTGTTCTTTCTCAGCCAGAAAAGTGTTAGGTTCCCTGGTTGGAATCACGTTATGCATATGATAAACAATAAATAATAAAAGGAGTTGACATCACCATCAATTATTCCAATGTTAGTCAATGCAATAGGACATTGTTGGAATGATAAAGTGTCAATCCAGAAGAAAGATCATTTTCATGGTCCTCAATCCCCGTTTCTATCTCAATTGGTACAAAGATTCCAAGATCAATGATGAAGCCAAAAGCTGAGACTGAGCCCACCATAGAGTAAATGCTGGCAGTGGTGGTGGAGCAGGTTTTCTTAGTGGGTTTGTTTCTTTGACATCTATATACACTATTGCATACACCATCCAAAATCTACTAAGCCAAACTATCACTCAAACAGTGCTATTTTCATAATCTTATTCTTGCTTTCACTCCCTCATGGCTCTTGTTTGGAATTTAGTCATCACTTTCGTAATTCTTGTTCTGCAACAACAATCTTGGGTCCTTGTCACCTTTGCCTCAAGCATTGTAAACTCTGTTCTCCTTCTTTTCTACCTACCATGTTTTGATTTTTCCCTTGGTTGCATCCTAGTTATTTGGTTCTCTTTCTTTTTCCTGGCTTTTGCAGGTCCATATTGTGTATATGGGCGACAACAGAATAAAGCAGAGTGAGCAACACTTGGTTGAAGACTCCCACCTTGATATGCTATCTAGTATACTCGGAAGGTCAATTTCCCGTTAATTCATTGTTGTTGTTTTTCATTGAAATGTTTCTGTTCCTCTGAAGTTTCAATTTGAGTTTACCCTGCCTATTTTGATGCATATAAGATGTTTGGAATTTTCAACATGAGCACACATACTTTGCTTATTGTTGGACTGAAGAGATGAAACATCCTTTGAGAAATAAAATTCAGAATCTGATGTCTTCCTTTTTATTTTAACAGCAAAGACGCTGCTAGGAAGTCCATCCTGTATAGCTATAGTCATGGCTTTTCTGGATTCGCTGCAGTTTTAAGTCAGCCCCAAGCTAAGCTCATTGCAGGTAATTTCAAGTTGAGTCTATATCCAAAGAATGGATATGTGAAAGCATTGAAAAATACTTTCTACACAAATAAATAAATAGGATCAAATTGAAGGTGTAACTTTTGTTGTTTAACCATTATTATCCTTTAAAGGAGACTTGATTAGAAGAGATGAGAACCTTTGTACTCCCTCAATAAAAAGGGGAAGTGGTCCCCATCATGCAGGACTTTTTAGATCTTAGTCAAATTAAAGAAATCATGCGGAAAGATTGAAGAAAAGTTATTATGGAATGCAGCACATTTACAATATACAAGTGGATTCATAAGTTCAGTTTTTTAAAGAAAGTATCAATTCTAACAATTGCAGAAACTACAATCTCTCTTGTTAGCCGAATGTCAAAATTATACTTGTAAAATAAGGAAATTATTTTTTTAACAACTTTTTATGAAAACTTATTTTACAATGTTTACGTGGTGGCTGGTGATTAATCCGTTAAATTCAAACGAATCCATAAAATAATGATACATAACCTTTGTTATAGAAAGTTATTAACATATGAGAGTTCGTGAAATGATACACGATGGGAAGTAAATACAGACGTTGTGGCTCAGAGTCAAATTGATTGCAATTGTATATGATGAGTGAATGTGGTTGACATTTGGGTACTAAGGGATTTGTATATGATGAGTTCTTGGTGGAGTATTTGAATGTTTTGTTTTCCTAGAGTGAGAACTTTATCACATCTCAATCAAAGCTCTCCCAAGCAAGTAGTAATAACTTTCTCTCCTTGTCTGCATTATTTACATGCAGATTTCCCAGGGGTTGTCCGTGTAATTCCAAATAAAATTCTCAGTCTTCACACAACAAGAAGTTGGGACTTTTTGAACGTAAAGCAAGAAATAATAACCGGTGCTCTTTCTAGGGGCCAATCTGGAAGAGGAACCATCATCGGCATCATGGACACTGGTTAGTTTGGAATTGTTGCACGCTCTGCATGTTAACATCATAAAATGAGATTGTGATTACTTAATTGATTCTTTATTCTTCAGGTATTTGGCCAGAGTCTGAGAGCTTTAGAGATGAGCACATGGACAATCCTCCTCTTCACTGGCGTGGTATCTGTCAAGGAGGAGAAAATTTTGATCACTCCATTTGTAATAGGTTCATTAAAAACTATTTCTAGCCATGTAATTTTCTTTAGATATTCAAGTTACAACCATCGATGAACTTTGGCACTCAATAAGCTCCAAAACTCAAACTCAAACTGCTTAATTATAGTTTGTTCTCATATCTCTCATATCACAACATGTTTTTAAGACTTTCAAACTGACATGCAAGGTCCAGTAAATTTACGTTTATGTTTTCTACTTTGAACATTTTGGTGGAAAATGTAACCTTAAATGGTATCCTTTCATATGATGGCAGGAAAATTATTGGTGCTCGTTGGTACATTAAAGGATACGAAGCTGAAATTGGTAAACTAAATACAAGCGATGGAGTGGAGTACTTGTCTCCTCGAGATGCATCAGGCCATGGCACTCACACATCATCTACTGCAGCTGGTGTTGCAGTTGAAAATGCAAGCTTTATGGGACTAGCTAAAGGGTTGGCAAGAGGTGGTGCTCCATCAGCTTGGTTAGCTGTGTACAAAATTTGTTGGTCTACTGGGGGATGCAGCTCTGCTGATATTCTTGCAGCTTTTGATGATGCAATATTTGATGGGGTTGACATTCTTTCAGCATCTCTTGGCTCAGATCCTCCACTTCCTACTTATGTTGAGGATGCACTGGCCATTGGTTCTTTTCATGCGGTTGCTAAAGGAATTTCTGTGGTATGTTCTGGTGGCAATTCTGGTCCATATTCCCAAACTGTCATAAACACTGCACCTTGGATTATTACCGTTGCAGCTAGTACCATAGACAGAGAATTTCCATCTAGGATTATCCTCGGAAACAATCAAACTCTACAGGTACTTCATCTTTTTGGTTATGATGTTTCATCACAAAATTCTTCAAACACTTAATAAATGAAAAGCGATTATTTTTATATTCAAACGAGGGACCAGGAAGTTAATTATTTATTATTGAGATGAACCTAGCTTAGGATTTTCAGATGACAATGAATCTTCATCTCCTTATGAATACAAGATTGGCATGTCAATTATGAAGCAAGTTACATCCATTCCCATATTTCTGCAAGTCCTTTGTTCAACTAAGCCTCCATTTTGGTCCAAATATTATAAAGATCGTAAGCGTTAGTTACTTTACTCGCTTTAGTCGTGGAGTTTATAGAAATTTCATTTTAGTCTCTGACTTTGTCAAATATTATAAAATATCATTCGCTTAATTCCTTTCCCCCATACTTTGACTCAAGTATAATAAAGAAAAAAAGTGGGGCTTTACTACCTTACTGAGATTCCACAAGTAAAGTTTGTTAGACTAGAGAATGGTCTATTAGACAAGCATGTACTCTTAGATTAAACCTGAATATCAGTTTCAGGTGATTTAATTTTGTAGGTAGATTCAAAACATTGACCAAAATAATTGCAATTAAAAGTAAATTTGTAAAGCCCAAAAGAGGTATTTTATAGATGCAAATCTAGACCTTAAACTGAGCAAATAGACACAAAATGTATGTTAATAATTTGCATCCTTGATAGATTAACCGTTTGCAATGCAGACACAGTACTATACTTTATTTCCTCATATAGGGTCAGAGTTTATATACAGGGAAAGATTTGAGCAAGTTTTATCCAATTGTTTTGGGAGAAGACATAGCAGCATCGGATGCTGATGAAGAAAGCGCAAGGTAAATTTACTTTGCGTGAAACTGTCGTGACTGTGACTGTGAAAGTAGTACCAGTGCATATCTGTTGATTTTTGTTCAGGGGCTGCAATTCAGGAAGCCTGAATGCCACCTTAGCAAAAGGAAAAGCAATTCTGTGTTTTCAGTCTCGGTCACAGAGGTCAGCCACAGTTGCTATAAGAACAGTTACGGAAGCTGGTGGCTCTGGTCTCATATTTGCTCAGTTTCCCACTAAAGATGTTGATACATCATGGAGTAAACCCTGTGTCCAAGTTGATTTTATCACGGGAACAACTATTCTATCATACATAGAAGCAACTAGGTGAGTACTCTGTAACTGCAACATGACAACATCTATTTTTTATGTTTTTGCGTACTAATAGCAAATTAATGAAGTGTATAGAATATCTTGTAATGAATGTATGTATATTGTAGGAATCCTGTAGTAAAATTTGGCAAAACAAAAACAGTTGTTGGCCAACAGATATCACCAGAAGTGGCATTCTTCTCTTCGCGAGGACCAAGTTCGTTGTCTCCTTCAGTATTGAAGGTTCTGATCATTCCTATATGAATGTCATAAATAGCTATTTTTCTTGTGAAAAGGCACAGTTTTATGTTTATGATGAATGTGGTGCAGCCTGACATTGCTGCTCCTGGGGTTAATATTCTTGCGGCCTGGTCACCTGCTTCTTCTGCTGGGCGTTTGTTATCTGATGCAAAATCAAAAAAGTTGCAGCCCCTTCCCTTCAACTTTGAGTCAGGAACTTCCATGGCATGCCCTCACATTTCTGGTATTGTTGCACTTATAAAAACTGTCCATCCAACTTGGAGCCCAGCTGCAATTAAATCTGCCCTTGTCACAACAGGTAAAATGCTCTTGTTATTTGACAACTGGTTTAAGATTGAAGACAACATTTTTCATGCAGTTTTTTAACTGCTTCCAGTGCTGTTTTCTGGTCATGAAAGTTTTACCTGGAAAATTATAATTAATTAAAACAACCCTAAAGGTCAAGAATAACTCTTTAATTTTGTTCTTTACTCTCTCATCTCACTATATTGTCTCTTCTCACAGTTCAATATCATACTGGTACGTTTTTTTTCACACACATACGCACTTCATCATCTATAACAAAGACCCTAATTTCGTGTTTTTTTCTGAAGCTTCTCTGAAAAATGAATACGATCAATACATTTGGGCGGAGGGAGCACCACATAAACAAGCTGATCCATTCGACTACGGTGGTGGACATGTTGATCCTAACAAAGTGACAGATCCTGGTCTGGTATACGACATGAAAACCTCAGACTATATTCATTTCCTTTGTTCTATGGACTACAACGACACTGCCATAAGCTCTTTAACAGGATCTCCTACCAAATGCCATAAATCACACAAATACCTCTTAAACATGAACCTCCCTTCTATTGTTATTCCTGAGCTGAAGCAACCCCTCACAGTTTCAAGAACAGTCACTAATGTTGGCCCAGTTCAATCTATCTACACCGCTCGTGTTGAACCTCCAATCGGCGTATCTGTCACAGTTGTGCCATCAACCTTAACATTTGGTCCTAAAAGAAAGAAAATGAAATTCAAGGTAACCTTTTCTTCCAAGCTACGAATTCAAAGCAGATTCTCATTTGGCTACCTCTTCTGGGAAGATGGGTCACATGAAGTCAGAATGCCATTAGCAGTTCGCTCTGTTGTACAAGAATTTTGAGCACAAACGTAATACTACAATTACTACCACTGTCACAAAATGGTAACAATCATGTGCCATTGTGTTTTCTTGTGAAGAATAGAATCATGTAGTACTAATAATGGTTCACTTGCGTGGAATCATAGTCAATATTCAGATTTTAAAAATAGACACGCCTACAACAATCGAATTCTGTGTCATACTCTGTAATAATTGCTGTTCCAATTGTGTTAAAATTTCAAAAACAAAAAATTAATGACCAAATCAATTTTTTTATATACTCACAACTTTTTTAACATCTGTAGTAAGTATTTCCTCAAATATACATTTTTATAAGAAAATTTAGAAGTAAAGGTGTTAAAAATTAATTGTCGTGTTTCCTTATAAAATATATTTATTTGTTTCTTATTCTTCTAAAAATTGAAATCTCTTGTGGATATCATTTTGAATAATTGTTGGATTTTCCATATAATACATAAGTAAAAGTCACATTTAAAATTATTTTATTGAAATAAAATTGTCGGAAAGTATTCACCTATAATTATGAAAATATGATTTCTGTGTGTGAATAAAATTGGGTACGTGGATGGACAGGATTGAAAGATACAAATATTCGACGTAGAAGTGTTGGATTTGTAGGTTAAATACAGATATTTCATGTGAATTAGTGCACGTTTTTATTTCTTGTAGTGTTCCTTGATGGCTAGTGTAGCGTCGGCGGAACGTGAAATAATTAGATAATTCAAACCGAGCAAATTACTCTCACCACACACACCATTTCGAAAAAAAAAACAAATATACAAAAAAATTAATAAATATATACTTTTTTATGAAATTAGAAATTGTTTTCATATATCCAATAATGTCCTATACGTGTTTATTAAGAGTTTTAACTTCCAAAACGAATAATTAATAATCACGTTTACAAAAGTTAAAGTACAAAATAGATAAAACATTGAATGCACGACTACATTAACTTAAGCCCATATTTAAAAACAAATTCGTACTATTTATAGAAAGATGTTTAATTATTAAAAAACAAGGATTTAAACAAAATAATATCTTTTATTATTCAAATTTTTTAATTTCAAATTTATTTTTATAATAGACAGTATTTAGTCTTATAAGTTTTTAAAAGAAAATGTTTTTAGTTTTGATTTGAAACCACTTAAACTTTCAATACGAACAAATATAATAATATTCTTTAAAAATTTATTCATGTTTTTTTTTATATTAAACTTTTTATAGGTCTTCGTTTAAAAGACACAATATTAGAAAACAAACATTAAAATTAAAGAGTATAAAAAATGATGATATGAGAAAGAAAAAAACGATAAATAAGTTTATTACCCGAATATATATATATATATATATATATATATATATATATAGGTACTGTTTAAAAAATTAAAAATAAACTAAATTTGTATTCGATTATGTACTGTTCAAAAGTTGTATTTAACTTATTATCTTGTATTAGATCATATATTTTCTTACTTGCAAGTTGTTATAAATGAAGTTAAGATACACAGTGAGTAAAAATAAACTACATCAGTTTTATTTATTTACTTTTAAAGAACTACAAAAGATAATAGAATTTTGCAATGGGGTTAAAAACAATATTTGATTAATATTATATTGTTTTTCACTGTTTAATATCAAGGTATTTAGGACAAAATATTTTTATTTGTTAAAAAATATAATTTTCAACTTTGAAATATGTATGATTAGTTGTAAAATAAAATAAATTTCAAAAAGTCGAAAATATCAAAACGGAATAAAAGATATACACTATAACAGTGAAAGTTAATAAAATAATAATTCATGAAAAAAAAAGTTTTAAAATTGTATGATAATTTTAATGAAAGAAAGTTAATATTACACGTATAAAAAATATGATGGTTGCTCAGTCAACTGAGTTAGACTCGTGTATATTTCATGTGTCATATATTAATAACTGATAAACAAAAATTATAAATTAACTAATGCTTACAGTGTCAATTTTATAAAATTGTAATCTTCTTTAATATATTATTTAGTTATTCACAATATATGTTAAGATAATTAATTTATGGATAGTTCGATTTAATTTTATTCATAAGGTTTCTTTATCATTTAGACGTGATTTTTTACACGGGGATTAATATTTCGCTATATTTTTTTTTTTCTATTAGGCGAAGAATTTTATATACTGTTCTGTATCAAGGAATGCAATTAATATTTTGAATTTCACAAAAAAAAATCTTATTTCTTTAATTAACTAATAATGTATTTTTAGTTTTACGTATTAGTTCAATAAATATATTAAGCAGTAAGATCTAATAAAGTTTATTTTGACCTGATTAAATAATATTTAAAAAAATATATTTATTAGTACAGGTATTTATATTATATATATATATATATATATATATATATATATGACTAAATTTTGGTAGGATGTCAATCAATCTTCATCTAAAATATTATTTATTTTAGAGTTTTTCAATAATTTTTCTTAAAACATTATTATCGACTGCATGATAAATATCAATATTCTATTATAAGTTCATTGAACGAAAAATAAATATTTAAATTATATTATACCTCAATTTGTAAACAATATAAAGATATTAGGTGTGATAATACCATTATCGTCCTCTAGGGAAATATAAATAAAATTAGTCTTAAAACCGTTTAAAGTATGATTAATTTTATAAAAGACGAATAATTTAGGGCAACTTTTTTCTCTAAAGTGGTAATCCATCAGCCTCGTTATGATAAATGGTTTTTACGAGTATTACTTTATGTGATTTTATATTATATTAAATACGAGCTATTCATTGCCAACTATTTTAATTAATGATGTGACACTTTCGTAGGAACCCGCCTCCTTTAAATTAATTATTTAATTATACATAAGACTCATCATTACATTTTATTACACTTCTATGCTAAAATCATAAAGCAACGTTACTCCTTTCTTTTACACTTTTGTTTCTTATTAACATTTCGTTTTTGCTTTAGGGTTACTTTGTTCTATTAGATACGAGTGAAATGTTCATAGGTGATTTGAAGTGATTTGGATGGAAAACGAATAAGAGAAGAGAAATGTTGATTTAGCAAAAAGATAATTAATTTAAGTAAAAATTATATATATATATATATATATATATATATATATCATTAAACTTATATACAAATTTTAAACAAAACGAAACGATTAATCGAACTAAATTGAATCGAATCTAACTTAATCGAGTTACACTGAGTCGAATCAAACTAAATTGAGTCGAGTCAAACCGAATCAAATCGAATTCAACCGAATCGAACCAAATTTAACCTATCCCATCCGAATTAAACTCAATTGAACCGAGTCGAGCCAAGTCGAGATGAGTCAACCGAACTGAACCAAACCGATCTAAATCGATCTGAATGAATCGAACCGAACCAAATAGAGTTGAGTCGAGCCAAACCAAACCAAACTCAACCCAACCCAACCCAATTGAATCGAACAAACTGAATCAAGTCGAACAAAACTAAATCGAACTAATTCACTACAAACTATACTAACTCATATTGAAACGGGAAAGAATTTTTTTGCTAAATATTGTAAAACAAAAATTGTTAAAAAAAGTACGCTAACTAAAATAAAGATATTCTAAAATAGATTATATTAGGCTCAAGAGAGAAATAAGTATGAGTTTTGTATAATCTCACACTTCATAAATGCAGAACACAAAAAAACAATCTCAGTTTTAAAATACTTCATATTTCATCAATCTGTTTTTTCTTCTTCTCACCAAGTTAGTGTTGTAATGTAATTTTGGTGTTAGGACAATGATAGAAGACAAGATACACGAACTTTAATGGCACTCACAATTTAAAAATAATTCTAAGAAACTTTGGACAAGTTGAAAGGAATATGTTTCGGGTAAGACTCAAGTTAATGTGAGGATACCTGTTCTGAAAGCACTTAGAGTTGTTCTGAAAACTGGATGGACTTCTTGTGTGGGAGGATACCTGTTAAACTCTAACGCTCAAGTTAATGACTTTCCATAATAATCTCGTAATAAATAATCAGAATTAATTACTTGACCTTCTTTCAGACATATATTTATAAATTCTATAACGAGCTTACCATTAAATTTGATCCATTAATTATCAATAAATGACTTTCATTATTTCTATTAATTTTCATTCAATGATTATTATTCTCATTAAATACCCATTAATAATTGTTATTACTTAAATTAATTGTCAATTAATACCTATTCTACTCAACCATTATTGGTTGGATAGTCGATTAGTCATTAACTAACATAATGACCATACAATACAAATACAAGGTCAAACATAAAATAAGCTTTATTTGTCTTGGCTCTACAAGTATTTCTTAAAATACTAATTTTGTTTGGTTAAAAGGAAATTGGTTGAAAAAATAAAATAAAATATTATTTTTAGACATTAATAATTTGAAAATATTACTTATTAATCACCAAGAATAATTATAAAAGGTAGAAAATTATTAATAAAAATATAATTATTTTAAAAAATATATAAACTATTAAATACAGAGTCAACTAGTAATTCAACAAATAATTTCCACAAGTCTATAGATTGTTCCTTATATCACGCTGTATTTTCCTTTTCAAAAAGTTTTTATCAAATTATCAGAGATCACTTGAACTAAATAGACACAATTTTTACATATCATATTATAACAAAACCAATCCTCACAAGTGCCTACAAATATTAAACAAGCCATGCCAAAAAATGTACTAACGAATTTCCATGTGCAAAAATAAATTACCTGGTCCCTACTTTAATCTGAGAAAATTTCAAAACAAATAATAATCGTGAAATTTAATGTATGTCTGAATATAAAACAAAAGTAATATATTTTTTATAGATTAATAATTTAATTCGTGTAATTTGAATAATTAATTTTGGTCCTACTTGATATGATTGGAGAATTAGAAAAGAAAACAGCGGGGAAAATAATCCAGAACTTGGCACATCACGAGGCGCGATTAACGCGTTGAAGCAAAGTTTTTGCTAATCTCCATTTCTGTGATTTCTTTTGGCTGTGTTTCCCCTTTACACTCATTCTAATTTTATTTTTTTTTCAAATTTGAACACTCAAAAGTTGTGTTAACGCAACCCACCAGGTTTCTTCATGATGGTATCTTTAGTTTTCGAAAACTTTCAGCGCCAAATTCTGATTAATTTCATCATTTCAATTCACTCCCTCACACATAGTCAAACCCACGCTTCATTCATACCCTGCAATGCAATTTGCAAAAATTAATAAAAGTAATAGTCAAAACCGGCATGTGACCTTAACGTTTTGTTCGGTTTTGTTTTGTTTGTAACGTAGAATTGGACCGGGCCAGCCAGTTTCTAGAGATAAGAATTGTAGCATAGTTTTCGAATTTTCATAAAGCCCTCGTAATAAATAAATAAAAAAAGAGACCAATAATAGTCAAGCCCCACCACCTGACCAAATGTCACGCCCTGAGTGCACAAATGCATGACCCTCGAGGAAAATTTAGTAGTGCCATATTTAAATAAAAAAAATGCCACTACTCACTTATTATAAGAGACCAAAACAAAAACAAAGAGAGATAAAGATAAACCAATACCTCAGACGCCTGTTTCGCCAAACCAAAGGAAACTCCACTGCACTTTCCTTCCCATCTCTTTTTTTTCTCTAAGCAGGTAAAAATTTATTAAACATGTTAAATCTTCAACAACGTTCGTGTTTGCCACAAAAAACATTAATCTAGGACCTGAGATTATATTCTGTCGTCACAATAATAGCTTTGAGGTCTGTAGGAACCAGAAAAAATGGAAGTTGCGGCGGCCAAAGCGCTGAAACCGAGCTTGCGGACAGAGTTCATCTTCCCGCAAGCAATCTGCGACGAGATTTTTTGTTTCAACGCCAACAACATTGTTGTCGGCGAAGATTTCTCCGTCGACGACCTTCTTGACTTTTCCAACGGCGAATTCCAGCTTGGAAAGGATTTCGATGTGTACGAGGAAGAGGAAGACGAGGAAAAAGACAGCACATCCGGTTCCTCGCAGGACCGGACCGAAGACGACCGCAATTCCAATTCCACCGCCGCTGGCGGCGTCGGCGACTCGGACTCCGTCTTCGCCGGGGAATTATCAGTTCCTGTGAGTTTTCTATTTTTCGTATTTTTTGCTTTTTTTAATTTATATAAAATTTAAAATATAATTAAATTTATTTCGAACAATTTTTTGTTTGTTTGTATTTTGAAGAAAATAAAGGAATAATGCTTCGTTTGGGTTTAATTTTGAAGGCGGATGATGTGGCGGACCTGGAATGGGTTTCTCATTTTGTAGACGACTCTCTCCCTGAGCTTTCTCTTTTGTACCCTGTCCCTTCGGAACAAACAAGGGTATGGGCCGAACCAAAACCTAGACCGGGACGGGCCCAAAACGGTTCGGCGATTCCCAGAAGGCCGAGAACCGGAAAGAGTAGGAAGCCCAACGCTCGCGTGTGGTCTTTTACGGTGTCGCCGCCGTCTTTGTGTTTTTCGGTGTTGGCTGGCTCCGTTGAGTTTGGCGAGCCGACGGCTAAAAAGCAGAAGAAAAAGGCCGAGGCCCAAATTGGGACCCAGTTTCAGCGACGGCGCAATGGAGGACCGGTCCACTGGGGCCCAAAACACTCTGCAACGCTTGCGGGGTTAGGTTCAAGTCCGGTCGGCTTTTTCCAGAGTATAGACCGGCCTGTAGCCCAACTTTCTCTGGTGATATTCACTCAAATAGCCATCGTAAGGTGTTGGAGATGAGACGTAGAAAGGAGACCAGCGAACCGTAAACCGGTTCAGACCGGCCTCAACTGGTCCCAACCTTTTGAATTTTGCACACCAAACTTGGATACAATTTATTAGGTGTTTTAAATGTTTTTTCTTATCAGAATTGAAACTTCCAAGGCAGAAATTTAATTCTGAATGAGCAACAACATTTTTATTAGGACCGTGTCTAAGTTTTGTTTCAATTAGCATTTCCTTAGGCTATAGAGTAGATTAGGTCAACGAACCGGTCTGAACCGGTTTGGTATTTGTTCCATAGTGATTAATTAGTGATTTAAATTAGTGGTAGTGAAATAGGGAGGTAGCAGACATTAGGAAGGCCTTGATTATTGTATTAATTTTTCTAGCCAAGTTTTAATTAATTAATTAATTAATTAATTAACGAGATATGGTTAAATCCAGAAAAAGAAAGATTAATTAAGAATTTATGAGAACATTGTTCTTGGCCTTATTTATATATATATATATACTTTTGCCAAGTTGAGTTGATATTTTATTTGACTCTCTTTGTAACCCATACTTTGGCTTTTGAATTTTGATAGAATCATTCATGATTTTGAGTTTGTGCATGTATGAATGTATTATAGTGCAGTGAGAAAGAAAGAGAGAGGAAAGGTGGGGCTGAGAGTGATTGAAGCAATAAAGTTGGGTTGGCTTCATTTCAGACCATTCAAACTCTTCTACCCTTCTATTATTACTTTTCATCATACATACAAACTACTCACAAATTCTTAATTACTTAAAGAAATAATTAGTTTAAGTTCAAAAGTTTAATACTCTTTTTCTTATGGCTTAATTCTTTTAAGAAATCAATAAATTTTTTTATTTTTAATAAAATATTGATAATTTTTTAAGTGAAAAATAAGAATATAAAATAATCTTAACTTGAATTTTCAAAATAATAGTTAAATAAAAAATCCACTTAAAATATGGGATTAAAGGTAATATCAGGTAAAAGAGGGAGTAATTGATATTACCTTTTTTAAAAGTTTATTTTACTTCATTATGATTTTTCTTAAGATAATACTTCTTTTTTTCTAATTAATTAATTCATTTTTATTTAAATGCATTTTTTTTATATGAGATAACTAATTAAGTATATTTTATAAGTAGATTGAGGTGAAAAAAAAATCCTATGAAAAAGATTGAAAGTACTCCATCTTTACCTTTGTGTTTGTGGCTACACGCATCAATGGTGAGTCATGTCCATGTTTAATGGTTAGGAGACATGACTTATACTTTACGAAAAATGGTTTTATTTCTTTTTTCTTTTTGAAGATAAATATTTTTTTTTTTGAAAAATATGTTATTGTCTTAAATAATCTTAGGATATAAACTGTTAGTACTATTTGTTTTTATTAGTTTATTTTAAAATTTAAGATGACATTAATAATTCATAATTTTGTCTTTGTTTAATTATTAAACAATTTGTATGATGTAATAGGAGAATTCGTATTAAAAATAATTTTCACAAAATATAATCACCTTTTTATTTTATATCCTTTAAGATTGGAATTTTATGTATGGTAGTCCCCCGAGGAAGTTGCCATGAAATTATCATCGTATAACTGTTTGAGCAATTTTTTCGTTTTTAAAAACCAGTTTCGTAATTTTTATCACGAGAAAACCTTCTTTAAAAAGAACAAAACAAAACCATGGCATAACCACGATTTACGCAAATCACTTTTTTTAAGTTGTTAAATGCATATTAAACCTACACGTAAGAAAAAACACTTTCAATTCATAACCCTTGTCAAAAAGGGTAAAAAAAAAAAGCACTTATTGATGAATGGTTGATGAACTACTTTTTTTTTTGTTATTGGAGTTTTGTGGGTTGTTATTGCTAGGTTTGGTCTCTGTTTGATATTATTATTATTATTATTATTATTATTATTATTATTATTATTATTATTATTATAAATTAAAAGTGAAGGGATTGAAATTAATCAAAGGGGTTTTGGGACGAAATTAGTTTATAAAGTAGTTGAAATTTAGAATATAAGTCAATACAAAGATAAATTAAATTTTTTAAAGTTAACTAATTGAATTAAATGCGTTTAATGAGAACGGCTAAAGAAATTAGTTGACAAATATATGTAATGATATAGATTGCTATATTTGGTTGTGTCTACATAGGTTTGAGTCATGTGTCACTTTCCACGTTTAAAATTACTTCTAAATTTGAAAATTTGATGACTTTACGCATTTATTACCAACTATTATAGAAAAAAGATATAAAAAAAATATACTCCCACCTTATTTTTCTGAAAATAAAATGTAATTTATATTTATGAAACAAATCAAATTTTTAAAGGATTTGTGGAGTTTGGTTTACATATTGTTGTAGTCTAGTCACTATAAAATCTTCTATAATACTTGCTATTATTATAATAATTGAAATTAAATATGTATTATTATTTTAGTCCACATTTTAATCACATATTTTTATTTTTAGTACTTAATCTTAAGCACTAATTGTCTTTTATTGAAACTTAATTAGCTTTGAAAGTTAGATGTAAGTATGTAAATAAATGTTGCATGAGTCAACTAAGTGGTTCACAACAAAATGATTAATTTGTTAAAGGAATGAAGGAGAGGATCACACGACTCACATTACTACTACATGCCTACCACTACTACTACTATTATTATTATTATTATTATTATTATTATTATTATTATTATTATTTTGTTTTATGTTATTTTGTTATCAATTTCAGATAAAAATAGTAAGGTGGGTTATAGATTGTAATTAATTTCTATCTATTGTTTATAGTTTATAGAGTATATTTAACTAAATTTTACTAGATATTAAAAAATTATATTTTGTAATTAAATTGTGATTATTGAATTTATTTTGTTACTTGGATGATATGATTATTATATTATTTATTGTTTTTTATTCTATATTTTAAGAGACGTCAAATTTTGAAATTAAAATAAGGGTTAAATATGTTTTTTAGTCCCTAAAGTTTCACTGATTTTTGGTTTTAGTCCCTGCATGAAACATTGATGACATTTCGTCTTCATAATTTTAAAACTAGTATTATTAGTCCTTAAAATTGGACGGCGTTAACTTTAACAAACGGCAAGGTCACCTCTTATCCTGCTCTCATGCCACATTTCACTTTCCTTCACTACACGTCAAAATAAAATAAAATAAAATAATTAAAAAAAAACCTAACAGAACCTGTGGCCGTCGTCATTGGCCACCTCCGAAGGTGGAAACCTGTGGCCGTCGTCACTGGCCACCTCGAAGGTGGAAACAACCATAGTCAGACCCAAACGCCGAACGAAACCAAGCTCTCAAAGGTACGAGCTCAAGAAACCCAACTCAGTTCAACATGAAGAGTTGAAACCCCAAACCCAAATTCAAAAACAAAAACTTCACCTTCTCAAATACCAAAACAGAAAAGAGGACCAGAAGCTCCAATTCACGCTTGGAATCAACGTAGACGAAATAGAATTCCTAGCCTAAAAGACAAATCAGAAAAGAAACCCAAATTTTGAAAGCCCTAACCTCCAAATTCCCTATTTCATAAATCCTAAATTCAATCCTAATTCAAAATCCCCATTTCAAACCCTGGCTCAAAAAGACGAGACCAAAACCTGCAAGGAAGAAACAACAACCCAAATTCCGAAATCAGAAACAAGATTAGGAACCCTAAATTGCAAGATTGGGACTGCGATTCACTCCGCTGTCGTCACCGATATCCCTCGCAACGGGTCGCTGCTGCTTTCGCCGGCCACCGTCAAACAGAGACCCTCACTGTGAAACGCAGAAGCCCTCTCCCTCTGCAAGACGAACCAAAAATGGAGAAAGGGAAGGAAGTCTCCCTCCTTGCGTCGCTAACTAGCACGGAGGGAAGGAAAAGAACAGAATGGCCAACACGCCATCTTCGCGCCATAGATGTTTTCCTCAAGGCTGGGTGGTCCGCGAGAACATAGATGGAGAAGAAGCTTGAAGCTTCTGCTTCAGAAGCGTTCGCGAGTGACATGACGTTTTCCTGCACAATGTGGATCGGAAGGTGGAGAAGGTTTATGCAGAGGAGTTTCTCTGCCGGAAGCCACTCTCGTGATGATGCACTGTTAGGGAATAAATGCTTAATTTCATTCCAAATTAAAATAAATGCTACGTGGCAGGGTCGTGGCAGATCCGTTAGTCACCTCACCAAAAAATTGATACCGTTTATTTTAAGGAACTATTCATACATGTTTCCATATTAAGAAGATGAAATGCCATCAATGTTTCATGCAGGGACTAAAATCAAAAATCAATGAAACTTCAAGAATAAAAACATATTTAACCCTTAAAATAATATCATATTATGGTCAGTATAAAAAGTCAAATGACCTTTATTACTTCAATATTATATTTTACATCAAATAATTTATACTTTTTAACATAAAAAACTAGTAACTAATTAAGATGACAAATATATAAGTTAGTCACTTCCAGTAATCAACTGAAAAATATAATTTTTAAAAATATTTCATAGATAAAAAATCAATAAAAACTTAATTAAAAATATTTCAATTTATAAATTTCTCAAAACTTGATTATATATTATTCAAATTAATAATTTTTTCATTCAAATAGAAGATTTCATAAAGAAATTACTTTTTATTTAAGTTTATCTATTTGTTTTAACTTTGTTGTTAATGATTTCACTGAATCATCTCACATATTATATTGTTACAACAAAAGAATATCATGCAACTGAACAGAAAAAGGAAACAAACTTAGATTAAAAGAAATAGTATATTTAGTCTTACCAATCTTATAAAGATGTGCGTACATAAGTGCTTCCGAAAATGGTGTAAGGAAAAGCAAGAAATAAGGTTGTCCATGTGAGAAGTAGTTATTGGTAGGACAAGACGAACTTAGAAGCACCCTCCATTCAATGAACAACGTGCTTCTGATGGTGATCTTGAATTGGAATCTTAAGTATGCAATAAAAGAATCCAAATGAAAAGTACCATAATTAATTAATGTGCACATGACAACCACTGCACTTAGAGATACCATAGCTTTTATTATGAAAAAAATATTTTTTTAACAATTTTCTTTTACAACAATGGTAGTTTGTGATTGTGGTTAGTCTTTTTCTAAACATACAATCCAATAAAATATTAATATATAATTTATTGTTAAAAAATTATTAAAAAAATTATTAAGATATCATATTCTTTTATTTTGCATGACTTGCTTACTCGCAATCACCTCATAATCAATATTAAAATATTTTACAAAAGCATCATAATCTCTTTTCAATTTATGTATTTCTTTTATTATATAGTACATTCAAAAAGTTTTTTGTGTTTTTGTTTCTAAATTACGACTTCTGAATACATATAAAACTGCTAAAAACAGTACACAATCTTGTAAATTAAGAACATTTTATGTAAACATAGTATAATCTGTTAAACTGAGATAAAGTCAGTGAATATAACAAATTAAAATAAATGTGTAGAGTAAGTAAAATGTTGTTATCGTAAAATGTTAGTTAAGATGAAAAAAAAAGTATTAAACAAGGTCAGAAATTACTGGGTAAAGCAAATAAATACTGTGAAATGTAAAGAAAGGCTGATGTTGTCCACAGAACAAACTAAACTAATTTTCAAATACCTATTTCAAGTAAATACTTATTAAAAATAATATAAATAGACAACTATTTTTTATATATTTATCAGTAATATTATTATTTATTTATTACTTTATTATCTATAATCTGTCAATACTAATTTAAATATAGGAATGACTTTGTATGGATAGCTCTTCCAAGACTTAGATTTGTCCAATAAAATAAAAGACTTTCAAATATCCTAATATTAATAAATAAATAAAAATACGGGAAAAACTGTTTTATTAACCTTGTAAGAGGAGGTAACAATGTAGTAATTTATAAATATATTTATAAGCACTATTTGAGTTTTAAAATTAGTCACCAACTATTTAGCTTGACGAAGTAAAAAACAGTAAAGTTATAAAATTAGTATAGTTAAAAAATTAGTTTAGTGATAAAAGTGAAGGAAAAGTGAGAAAAAATTTGTTTATATTAACATTAAGAAAATATAATATTGATTTGAAGAAAAGATAAATAAGTATTCTAAATTTACAGATAAAAAAAATGTTAACTAAATAATCTACATCAATGTTTATAAATAATTATTGAAGTAGTTATATTATAATGATTTGGCGAATGAATAATTTCAAAAAGATATGTGAAGACAAGTATTTTTTTTTTTACTTTAATAAATATAAAAAATTTCACTTTAGTTTTATGGGTTAAAGGTTTTTATTTTTTTACAATTTGAATTTTGTTTAAATTGTACCATTTGAAAGGAAAAAAAAAAGTATTCTATATTACACATTGAAAAGGTATTTTTTTATGCAAATTTTTTTTTAGATAGTATAATATGAAAAACATTTTTTTTAATTATATAATCTATAATTGCAAAATTTAGAAATATTTCTACTTATAATTATGTAATTTGAAAGTTATTTTTGAGTTTTGAATTATACAATTTAAAAATAATTGTTCTTTTGAATTTATTTTTTGTACTTTTGAATTCCACAATAAAAATTAATCTTTTGCATGAAAAAAAAATGTAATTACACATTCATTTTTTTACAGAAAAATCTTCTTTTAAATTGTGCAATATTGTAGAATATGAATGTCATTTTTTGAATAACTCTTTTTTTTTATTTGCACAATTTATAAGGTACTGGTAAAGAGTGAAAAAATTCTTTCCTCATAATGCAGTGTGATATATTACTTTCTTTTAAGTATGAAAAATAGAAAATATACAATAACATGACTAAAAGACGATGACAAAAGAAAATGAATAAGGACCAGTGTAACATTCCAAATTTATATAGAAAATTATATAATATAAAGAGTCACAAAAATCATAAAAGAGAGCACTTAGAAGGTACTATAAAGTATATCCTTTTATAGTCATCCAAAATGGTTATAGAATTTAAAACTTTATAAATAGGAATTACACAAAATTATGTACAGGCTACTCTATACTACTACTTTGCAGCCTCAATTCCATCCAACGCCTGCTCCACAGATACATCATCTCCCTCTGCTTACACCCAAGTAGATGATCATTGTAAAAGGAAGAACACAAACATATAAAACACACAAACAAACAATAAATGTAAGCTAGGTTGAAAAGAATATATGTTATCTTATAGCATTTAAAATGTAAAAGCATAATTATACAATTAAATAAACACAACATCCTATCATGTTATAACTCAACTAGACTCGTCCGGACTTAGAATGAATATTGAAGTATGGCGGGTTGTGCACTTGTGGTGGCCTCTACTACTTTGCAAAGTCATTGCCAATGGGTTTCACCCTACCACACACAAGGTAAGTCTGTTACCGCGCAATAGGCCTCTAAGAAGCGCCTACACTGGGACCTCCTACTACTCTCACCACATGCATCAATCTTCTCTATGTGAGAATGAAAGATCATTAGAGTGTTATGATAACCCTCAAGGCTGAGTCCCTATATTCATTATAAACACTACATTGACCTCACCAAAAGATCTTACTTTCATACTCAATTCACCATTTTAATTACATGATAGTCCTCTATGAGTCATCAACATATCATCTTCTATTCATATAATCACATTCCTTACTATAATGAACCATGCATGCATCACACATCATCATTCATTTAAAACAGAAGAAGGAAAGAATACATCATAGTGCACCCATTCGCTCCGCGCACAAAGTCGCAAGGCGAGATAAGGATGTTCTCGCATAGCGACTTTAGCTCGCTATGCGAATTAACACCTATTTGTTCCAGACTTCACACCCTCGCATAACGTCCCAATTAGCTATGCGAGAGTACCCCAGGCAGTGGCTCAAGTTGTATCACTCTCGCAAGGCGACCCAGATTCGCCCTTCCAATTTAAATGGTATTTTCCCACCCTACTCTAGCCGCATGGCAACCTAGATTCACTGTGCAAATCATACAACAAAGAACAACTCTCCTCAGTGATTCGCATAGCGCACATCATGTGCTATGCGAATGCCCTAGCAGAGAGCACCTCGCTAGGGCGACTCGCTGTGTGAATCCTCTTGCACAACGAGTCTGCATAATCTACAAAATAAAATTCTACAGATTTGCACAACTCAACCACTCAATTTCCATTCTAGGTCTTTTGGTGAACTTCTAACACTCCTAACTTGTAATATATGCTTAATTAAACTTACCTAAGTGATCATAAACGTTCCTAACATCTTTCTTTATCAGCTATGCATCGATTTCAATTCAAAATCCTCAATTTCACCAACTCAGGGCCCCAAATCTAAATTTACCACTTTGAAACTATTTTTAACCAATTTGACACTTCTAACAAGTCAGAATTGACTCAACTAAACCATCCCAATAGCCTAGCTCAGCCCCTAACCCCTAAATCTCAAAATCACTCTCTCACTTCCTCTAAGATGGACTAAAAGAATATGATTCACCCAGCTTTCTATCTAGTAACATATATAAAATATTTCACAACATCTAAACACTCAATATCATCATCAAACCTTACTCATACCAGATCATAAGCATAATTCCACGGTTTTCATTATTTGATAGACATTTATCAATCAAGTTCACATACTAACATTACCACATTTCCGTACAAACAGTACCATACACAACAGTTCATACATGCATTATTTCACCACTTTAAACGACAATTTATCTCATGCACACCCTAATTCACAGAACAGAACGTAAGGCCCAGCTTCCCTTACCTCTAAATTTCACTGCCCAACACAGAGATCAATATAGTTGCACCGCACACCTCGAGATAATTCTAGAATTACCTATAGACCACCAATTTGTGGTGTGAGATAGAATTAGAAACCTAAACAGAGCTGGAAATTGAAGAGAAAAAGTACTATTCACATGCAATCAGATTGTGATGCATGCTCATAGCCCCAAGATGTACAAAAAAAAGGAGAAAACCCCCTTACCGGTCAGATTGAAGGAATTGACCGGTTGAAAACAAAGCCCTCTACGTTGTAATCGCAAGGGCATCACCTAATCAGGAATCCAATGATTCAATGATAAAGGAAATTAGAGAGAAAACAGAGAAGAAAGAAGGAGAGTAAGGTTGCTCTGAAGGTGGATAAGATGCTTTTAGACCATGGAAGAACATTTGAACAAAAATGTTTTTATATTCTTAACCTTTTATTTTACTTCTTAAATGTTCAACTCCAATCATCTTCCGTCACTTATTCACTTCCAAGACTACTCTTTTTCAGTCTTTACAATCAGCATAAAAACATAGAAAAAAAAAGAAAATAAAAGTATTTGTCTTTTAAATAAGTTACAGAGGTGCAGAAAGAACCATGTGGTGCAGGAAGAAATACCCTGTGGAGACTGGTGAGAGAGATAATCCAGTTTGAAGTTTGGATTCGCAATAAGATCCAAAACTAACAAAATCAAAGCCCAACCCAAAACGTAATGTGGTGTCCTGTATCCATCGCTTTGTTTTATGCGGAATTAGTGTCTTTCCCCTGCTTCCACATCGAAATCAAAAGCAGACATGGGAACTTGACAGAGTAAGAAAATCGAATAATACAATCGAGGATGGCGATCCCAGAAGACGAAGCTGCAGCCTCAGGAGCAGGAAGTGCTCAACCTCAGAATCCCATTCCCAACGGTAACCCAAGTAAAAATCCAAATGCAAATCCAAATCCAAATTCCAATCAAAACCCTAACCCTAACTCGCCTCATACCACTAAAGGATCCATAGGGAAATCGTGCAAGGGATGCGCCTACTACTCATCGGTTTATAAAACCAAATCCAAAAATCCCACATGCGTGGGCATCCCCAGAACACTCCAGCAAGGTCACTCTCTCTTGGTCTACAATTCATTTTTTTTTTTGGCGTTTGGTTCGATTCTTTGAAAAAAATTATATCAGTTAAAATAGAAAGTGCATGAAATGAAATTCTGTGTGTGGAAGTTTTTAAATCTTGTTACCGAATTCAAACATTGTATTCTGAACAAATTGAATGTATATATTAATTCAGAGCTATGTTGATATCTATCTAGTGGAGTACCTATTCCTTTACTTGTAGTTTGGTGCATAACATTTTTTTCAGGATGGCATTTTATTTATTGTTTTGAATTGAGTTGCAGCTGAATTCTTATTTACTTGTTGTGGCAGTTAGTTTGTACAGAAATCATTTGAAATTGATTAAGATGACATTTGTTCTCATCCTGTTAGTTGTTACTGAGAAAATTCATCAATAGTAGTCTGTGGCGAGAGAGGGAGCCGGGTTAGCATTTAGCAGACACAAAATCATTTATTGGTCAAACAAAAATCATTTCAAACTTATTTTGTTTCTTTTTCCTTTTTTGTTGCGAATTATTATTCATAATTTACACATGTACTTGATAATCTTGAAAATTAATATTCTTTGGAATCCTAATGTATAATTTTTTGGTTGTGGCAATAAGCATGCATATTTTTCTATTAAGAATTTCGCCCCTGTATATTTTATGCAGATTTCCTTTTTTATTATGAACTTTGATGAAAATTTTACTCATGCATTTGATAATCTTGAAACTTAATATTTTTTGGAAGTCTAATAAATGCTGTTTTTGTGTTGTGGCAATAAATATGCAAGTTTTTCTATTAAGATTTCCAATCCTGTAGGTTTAAAATGCTTACTTTATTTCTCACTTCTTCAATTTGTCATTTTAGTTAGTCAGTATACTTGTTAGTCATTACTACCATTTTTTCACTGTTAACCTTTATCTAAATTATTCTATTACTACTTGTGAGTACTTTATTTTTTTATATTAGATATTGTAGTTTTTGTTTCTTTTGGATTGGGTTTATTGTCTATAATTTTCTCTGCTCATGAGAGTTTAATATTTGTTTATTATAAGCCTTTAATATTTGTCTATAATTGATGTTCTTATTCATATAACCAGTACCCCCTTTTCTTGTGGGAGAAGCTGAGTTGGAAGCTATGAAAGACGGCCGCAGTCTTGCAAATTTCAAGTATGCCTGTATTGGGTACTCTGTTTACTTAGACGACAAAGACTCTTCAGCTGACTTGCAAGATAAAAAGGCAAAATTGCCCTTTTGCCTTGGTCTAGAGGTTATATATTTTGATTGCCATTCCATTATAGTTTATTTATTTTCTAAAAAATGGTTTATGATGGTCCATGGATTTCTTGGGTGTTGGCTCATATATCTTCTAATATAGAGCTGCATATATCATGCCACAAGCAACAATTTGTTACAGGAGGGAAACAAATAATCAACTTGTGAAGTCTTTAAAGATAAAAGAGAACTGCTAAAACCATAGAATCACTATTAATAGTTATGCAGAGACACTAAATAATTTGGGTCTGCTTGTCTAATAGGTTTAATTTATTATTTGGGGGAACTCACGTGATTTCCTTCCACCCAATAGTGAAGAGTCTAAAAGTTTGTTGCTAGCAACCTCGCATTTCTCAAGAAAAAATAACAATAAAAAGTGAAAAAGTGAGGATGCAGTGGTGCAGCAGTGATCACTTGAACTAAGGATGATAAATGTGGTCTCAGTTTATGACATTGTTAACATATATTTCAGGTTGTCTTAGAAGAGAAACCAAAACCTGCTGTTGGCCATGATAAAACTGAAGGTATTGAAATTCTTAGTTTTTTTTTTTTTATAGTTATAGACTTCTCGGTTATTTCTTTCTTTTTTCAATCATTCATCATTTCAAACATATTTGGAGAATTTTATTTGATCTTGGGGATGATTAATTTTTGTTTCTTCATTATATCAATGATAACTTTCCCGAAATGGCAAGCATATATACTGAAAGTTCATTGCAAAGTCATAGAAGCAGTTGGACGTCTTATCTGTTGTGTTGTGTACGTTTCCAACATTATCGAGTTGTTCTCAATTACCGAAGTTTATTGTAGAAGGAACAATAAGAGAATTAGACCTATGTGCCAGTGTATAACATAAAGTCGTTAGTATGACAATTATTACTGGTGGTTATGTACATAGAGAGAAACTGTTTCATGTTAAAAATGATTTTCATGGTTTTGCTGATTACTTATTTTATTAGTTAAGATTCTTCAGTTATTTTTAGTTAGTTTCATCTCTTTTATTTGTACATTTTACGTATTGTGCCTTTTCATTTCTGTTATTTTGGTCTTGTTTGTCCTGAAGATGAACATGGTACTCCTAAACCTGGAAGATACACCCCTCCAAATCGTACAACTGAATTCTTCAACAGGCAAGTGGAAGTTTTTAGCATACACGAGTTAACTTTTGTTGTACGTTTTTGCCGGCTAGCTACACGAATACTGAGGATGCAGCTAATTCTAACACCGGAAGATTCTAAATTTGCAGGTTTCAAAGAAATGCAGGCCTGGTGGTATCCGGTGTTGCCAAAGACTTGAACAGAGCGGGTAACTACGTGAAAGATCTCCTAAATGACATTCTAAACTAATTCTATAATACACCTTTCATGTTTGGTAAATCCATGCTCCCTTAAGACGATTTTAGAATTCGATCATCATCCCTGATGTGCAAGGTGCATTATAGAACTTCTTCGACATTTTATCTAGGCCAACGAAGGTTACTGTTGTTTTTTTTCGTGTCGGAAATAAATTCAATTTTGCATACTGGCATCTTAGGTCAATTTTTTTTATACATGTAATTGAATTATAAATAATATTTACACAATGGTCACTTTATTTACCACATTCTGACTTTGGTTAAAATATTTTGTTTTCTGTCGCAAGTTGATTTGTGTATAGTTTTGGATTTTGATATATGGAAGAGTTTGTTTTTGGTTCGATAACCTGTGGTCTTCCAATGTGGACCCCCAATATTGGTATACTGGTTTGACAGACGCCTATAGTTTTTTTTATTGAATTGATAGTAAAAGTTCAAAGGTATCGATGTGTTTGACATGGCATACTTGGTCGTTTTTTTCTTTTTTTAGAATCAAATGTTTGCTGTCTAAGTTGATGCTTGAATGTCAATGAAACTACTTAATCATCCACTGCAATATTACAAAGTATCGAGATTGAGTTTTTTTTGGAAGATTGCAGAATGTTAAGCACAAGAGAATTTCTGCTGTACGTGGGCAATTGGAAGAAGTAAAATGTACATTCGTATTGATTTTCTATGCAAAAATAGATTATTTTCATAACACTAAATAAGAAAAATAAGAAAAGAAAAAGAGCATATTTTTTGTGCTACCACGAACAGGGAAATAAAGAACATTTATGTTCTCAGAAGCCACTCTTCCTTTTGGAATCACTAGCTCATTAACTAATAACAGGAAAAAATTTCTCATTTTTATGCGTATAAAAAATAATAAAATCACTCCTGCCCGACGCGTGTTTATTAACGATATCTTCCTGGACCTGCACAAATTTTGCATCTTATTTTTTGTGTTTCAATAAATTTTGAAATTTGTTTTGAAGGATTTTTTTCGAGATTTCAAAATTTGTTAAATTTTTTTAAAAGTTTTAACTGATTTTTTTTAACAAAATTTGTTAAAATTTATTTTTTTAATAGATTTCGAAATTTGTGAATTTTTTTTAAAATTTTTAATAAATTTTGAAATTTGTTGAAAAATCTTTAAGAAATTTTGAAATTTATTAGAAAAACATAATTCCGAAATTATTTTTGGAATGTGGAAGAGGGTAGAGAGAGAAATGACATGGGGGAAGTAGAGAGAGAAAGATAGAAATTGAATCTTCAACCGTATATTAAAGTGCGGGACATACTTTGAAAGTATGTTGTTTGTAAGAAAGTGCAGAATATAATATATTAAAAGTTCTACATTTAATCTCGATAATCTCTTGAAATACGTAAGTAACCATTTTGGTATTTGAAAAACGTAAGCATTGATTAATTTAGTCCCGTGTAGTGATTATTAAATTTGCGCAGAAAATTGTATTTTTAAATGAAGACAAAAGTTATAAAAATTCAGTTTACAGAAACTAATGTGACCAACTTAATCACTGAAAAATGAAGAGGTAAAATAATATTTTTCTTTATTATCATTTTAATTAGCGTTCCTAAAGATGACGTGTGACAGTGTTGTGGGATTAGTAGCATAGAGCGAGATTTGATTAAGCAAAAATCCAGTTTGGTGCAGTGTTAAAAGCGGGAATGTAACGACAAACGGAATCGATCTAAGACAGCGTATATAATACCACGAGGTGGAATAAATAAACACTTGAGCTAAGGACGAAAAAGAAGAAGAGAAAAAGGAATTGGACCCACAGAATATAAAAGCTCCGAAGCGAACAAGTGAGAAATGCGGAAGCATGTGATTTGAGTTGAGACGACGAGTGTGTGTGATTGATGAGAAAAATGAAGGCGTGGAGGAGGCTGTTCTATGTTGCGGTGTTTGAGGCGGCGTTGATCGGAATGGGAAGCGGCCATGACTATTGGGACGCATTGTCGAAGGCCATTATTTTCTTCGAGGGACAGCGATCGGGATTCCTGCCGCAGGATCAGAGACTGAGTTGGCGACAGAACTCCGGTCTCAGTGACGGCTGGAACTACAACACGGATCTCACCGGCGGTTACTACGACGCCGGCGACAACGTGAAATTCGGGTTTCCGATGGCCTTCACCACCACAATGCTGGCCTGGAGCGTGCTGGAATTCGGAGACGTCATGCCTCCCAATGAGCTCAGGAACGCCCTCGTCGCAGTTCGTTGGGCCACTGATTATCTTCTCAAGACTCTTTCTCAGCCCGATCGGATTTTCGTTCAGGTAAATTACTTATTTCCAGTTCCTCTTCACTGCATCAACAACATCTATTTTTATTTCAATTTTAATTCCAAAGTAATTGGCATTTTGGATTGATTGAATTTTACTTTTGCTGATATGAAATAAATTTATACGTTTGAGACACGGATAATTTCAAAAGTTTAAAAGCAACAAATTTACTGAAATCCTGATAAGATTTGAAGGATTTATAAAACTTTTGTGTTCATCCGTTTTGAGTAGAATTTGATTTTGATCAATAGATTTAAATAGAAGACGGTAGAATTAGTTCAACTAGACATACTTGGACTGAAAAGTTAAGCTTGGAGAGTTTCAACTAGAAAATCAATAATTGTAGATTCAATTAACTTAATTTTATAAGTAGTAAAACATAATTAAGTGGTTTTTAGATATGTATTAGACAAAGTTGTTAATTTGAATTATCAAGCACTTGTTAGTTTATAGAGAAAGTTGAGTTAATAGAAGGACTCATTTTGGTATTCTTCCTTTTGTAGCAGAATTAAAGTATTTTTGAATAATAAATTAAAGTAAGTCCACTCAATATAGAGGATGGACCAATGAATGGGCCATGTTCAAAGTTTCTGAAATTCATAGGCTTAAAAAGTTCCTTGCTGACGTTGACAATAGAACTTTTTCTTTTTCCATTCATTCTTATGATACATTTATGGATTTCATTATACATATTAAAATATATTATTATTAATATTTCATTGCGTTTATAGTTTAATAAGTTCAGGTGGAAGCATTTATATGATGATTAATTTTGTTTGAAATGTTTCTTATAATAAAATTGAAAAAAAAATGACTTAATTTGTGACAAGTTTGATATTTTAAACAACTAATTGTAGAAAAAATGAGAAACTATTAAGCTGAAAGCAGTCCGTTATCTTTTGTATATTCTAAAATCTTATTTACTTAAAAGTATATTTTGTACTAAAAAGAATATAAAATTACAATATAATGATGTTTCCGATACTGATGATAAATAATAGAGAATAAAAAGTTACTTTTCATATAAATAAAATCTAACAGTCATACTTAGTCACGAAGGAAGAAAATATACGTTATCTAAAAAGAAAAAGGAATAAAGAGGAACTACGAATCATTTGATCACTGATTTCTGTACCCTTTAGTTTCATATCATGAATTATTTATACTATTATTAAAGGGATTCACTCTTTTGGTCTATATAATTTTTTCAATTTTATTTTTTAATAACTATTATTTTAAATTCAAATAATTGTTTATGATAAAAAATTAATTTTCTATTTTACCCTTTTAATACTATTTTTAAATTTAATTAATTGTTTATAATATAAACACTATTTATGCATTAAAAGTATTATCCATAATTAAATTATAACAATTATTGATTTCTATAATATTTTTTTATACATATTATTTTATAGTTACTTCTATAACAATTTTTTAATTTCAATAATTAAAAAATTATTTCATAGTTCAATGAAAGTTTTACTATAATATAAAAAAGTGGACATGTGTAATTTATGTGTTTTCATTAGTTTTAATAATGTTCAAAATTTATTTTACTATAACATACATATTCTTATATGCTTAGTTAATTATTTTGGTGGGCGATGTGAATGGCATAGGTGGGTGATCCAAACTCAGATCACGATTGTTGGGAGAGGCCAGAGGACATGGATACAGCGAGGACTACGTATGCTATTGACGCACCAAACGCCGCTTCCGATGTCGCCGGCGAAACCGCCGCCGCACTAGCAGCGTCATCCATGGCGTTCCGGTCATCAGACCCCGGTTACTCAGAGACATTGCTTCGAAATGCTATCACTGCCTTTGAATTTGCAGATAACTACAGGGGTGCTTACAGTGACCATGAAAATGTCAAGTATAATGCCTGCCCGTATTACTGTGATTTTAATGGCTATCAGGTAATTCATTTCACTATCACTTTCTTTAATCAATGACTAAAAAAGGTTTATCTCATTAATTAAATGTATAAACTATGTACATGTTTTAGTTCTTAATTTTAAAAAATTGAATTAATTGAGATGATATTACTTTAATAAATAGTTGATTCTGATATTATATATATATATATATATATATATATATATATATATACATACACTTTTTTTTTTCTTCAATTAGTTTGCCTAAAGAATAACTACGTATCCACCCTAACATAATTTTAATCTTGCAATATGTAATTATATTTGATGTAGTTCTATTTTTTTTTTTAATAATATAACTTGTGCAATAAAATTATAGTATATTAATTACTAAAAACAAATTTTCAATTTAAATAAAAAATAATAAAAGTTTACCTATAATTGTGGTGCCATGTGGATAATTTTGGTAGTTGGAAGATGTCACATCCATGTGGCTAGGTCTGCTAATAATGGGCAGTGCCCACTCCTTAGCTAGGTAGCAGAGTGGATGTAATTGCTGAATATTTGTTGGGTTTTCATAGTTAATTATCTCAATGACGTTAGGTTGTGTGTTGTGTTTGATGAGGTAGTTGTGTTTTGTTTTGATGAGTGAGTTAAAGTTATTTTAAAATGAACATGGTATAGGATGAGCTGTTATGGGGAGCTGCATGGCTAAGGAGGGCGACTGAGGACGATAATTTCCTGAACTACATTCAAAGCAATGGCAAAACTCTTGGTGCAGATGACACCATCAATGAGTTTGGTTGGGACAACAAGCATGCTGGCCTCAACGTCCTTCTCTCCAAGGTCACCCTCTTATCACTCTTTCACAAACTTCAACCACTACTTTAAATTCACCAAATTTATGTCCTTACATATCTATATATTTTCTCACACATCCATTCCATTACTTTTCAATTTGGAGTTTCACTTCATAATCTATATTAACTAAACCAAAACCTTAATTATGTGGATTATAGAATAGCATAATTTCAAAAATAATATAAAAATATTTATTATTCATCCAATAATCTCACATTATTTAAAAATTAAAAAATATATATTTAAATATCTCTTCTTCCTTTGATCGTAAATATTTTTAAAAATAAAATCTTGACGAAAATCAAAATTCTAAAAGAAAAAATTCCTCTGCTATTAACTTTAAAGATGTCAGATGAACTTAGAATTATAACATTTTTCTTAGATTTCTATTGGAGATATTTCGATTTCGGTACATCTTATATTGTTTACAAATTTTATTTTTTTAAGAATTTTATCACTTATTTTTTCCCCTTTTTTATCATTAAAATTTTCAATTAATTTTACATTCTCTTGGTCCGTTAAATTTTAAATATAGCTCTATAAGGAGTTTTTTCATTAAAAAATTCAAAGCATATTGTTTTGAATTAATGATAAAAGAACGTTTTTTTTTTTGTGACACCTATATCATCCTATTGGAAATTAGTGTAAAAATTTAAAAATTAGGGGTAAGATTCATGCAACAGTGATAAAAAAATTTAGAAATAAACCTAATTACCAGGATGCATTGTTGATAGCCAAAAGATTTATGAAATTTGTAGGAAGTTATAGAAGGAAAGATGTACTCTCTTGAGTCCTACAAGTCTTCAGCAGAGAGCTTCATTTGCACAGTGATACCTACCATGGAGTACACACCTGGTGGACTTGTGTACAGACCAGGAGGCAGCAACTTGCAACATGCAACTTCAATTGCTTTCCTTGAACTGGTATATGCCAATTACCTAACACACACTTCAGAAGCCATCCCTTGTGGCAATGTCTATGTCAGTGCACAAACTCTTCGCCAACATGCTAAGAGACAAGTTGATTACATTTTGGGTGATAACCCAATGGGACTATCCTACATGGTTGGCTATAGCAACTACTATCCTCAACGTATTCATCATCGTGCCTCTTCTTTGCCTTCCATCAAGGATCATCCCCAGTTCATTGCATGCAAAGAAGGTTCAATCTACTACAACTCAACAAATCCCAATCCTAATGTACTCGTTGGTGCCATTGTTGGAGGACCTGACGAAAATGATGATTATCTCGATGATCGATCTGATTTTAGGCAATCTGAACCTACCACGTACATTAATGCACCTTTTGTTGGAGTGTTAGCATATTTTGCTGCAAATCCCAACTTTAGTTGATGTAATGATGATCATCATATATAGGATCTTTTTTTTTCTTTTTCTTTTTTTTTTTTCTGAATGAAAAGATGCACCCTGAAGATGTTTCTCATCTTGAGAAAATAATCAATCAAGAGGGTTTAGGAATATTACTAAATTTGAGCTCGCAAAAGCTGCTTCTGACTTTTATATAGAAAGAAGGGGCGATTACTTCTAAGTGTTCTATTCGAGATCGTTGACATGTAAGGGTTAGTTTGTTAACTATTTAAAAGTTATCAGTAAGTAGTACAGTGTTTATTTTGTTTAAAATTCTTAGTTTTTTTTTTTAAATAGCTTCAATATTTTATTTAACACTCACGAAGCATGTACAAAATGAACAATTTCTAAAGTAATTTCAAAGAGAAGAAAGATGGTAGGAATAGGATGAGCAATGTATTTGCTCTTAAATGTAAAATAATTGGCTACATTTGCATGAGTAATGATATCATATATTTTTATATTTATTTAACATAAATTATAAAGATAAAATAATTATAAAAGAATAAATTTTTATATTATTTTAAGAAAGAAAATAATAAAAAGTAAATAAGAATAACATGAAATGAAAGTAAAAAATTTAAGGTGTATGTATTATTTCAGTTTCAGTTGCATGGATTTTATCTGTATGTAGCAAGCAAGCATTAGCCACCATGTACATGAGAGTCTCTGAAGGACAATAATTTTTCGGAGTCCAGAATTTCCATTTTGGAACATTGTGGGCCGTGTGCCCCTTGATACCCCCCATCGCTTTATTTAAAGTCATTGATAGGATCAATTTTTATATTTAGAAAAGGTGTATGGCACTCACAGACAGGATGGTTTCAAGATTAATAATTCTTTCCCATGATTTGAAAATACAATTTGTCGCATCATAATTAAGCATTATAATTAGTTTAAGATCTTGATATATATATATATATATAAAGAGAGAGAGAGAGAGAGAGAGAGAGAGAAATTTTAGTTATAACCCTTATAGTTTCATTGTTATCTATGTTTTCTGTTATATAAATATCTTTCAAGATCTTGATCTCTCTGTAAATGAGAGTATACACTTCATTACAGAAAAGATAAGAATAAGTGCTTTTAATTAATTTATCATGAAAAATAATTTTAAGATAATGATTTTTTTTAACGCAAATAAACTTCAGCATAAAAAGGGAATGTGTACACAGCTGTAAGAAAAATGACTAAAAACAATAAATTACAAATTTGAAATCCATTATATTTAAAAAAAAGAGAGGGTTTTCACAGTTTTCAACTGTTTCAAACATACAGCTCCAAAACACTTGAAATTTTAAAAATAATCTTCAAATATGCTCTAAATTTGCATTACCAATAAAAAAGTTTCATGTCATCTTTGTTCTCATCACCTCATCCTATAATTCCTATTATTTACTCTATTATGAATAATTGGAAATCGAAAGAAAAATAAAATAAAATGAAGTATCCTTTCTCAAATCCAGTTGTTAGTGTAGTTAAACTGTACAAGAATGAAGAATCAATTCTCAAATATTCAAATTTGATAGCCCAGGAAGATCATCAGATCCATTTTGCGTGGCCTGATCACTACAAAACTGACATGAAATCTTAGTTGGTTTCGAATGTAAGCATTTATCAGTCTGTTCTTCTAAAAAACCAAGTCTTCTCTCAAGGCTCAACACACCGATATGCAAAATGCGAATGTCAACTAGTGCAATCCTGGTACAAGCCCGAAGCAATATGTAATAATCAGCATGGGCAACATATGTCAGGGCACCTTCATCCCTCTTTCTTGCATAGTGAATATAATCAAGTTTTTTTCGCTTGAGACTAGGTGGTATATAGCAAAATCTGTTCTCTTCCATGTCTAATTTCATCTGTCTAATGGCCTCTCTGACTCGAGATTTTCCTGAATTGTGATCATGGGAGTCTGAGTCTTCATCTTCTGATGAACTCTCCTGTGAATTATTATCATCCACACTTCCAGGCAAGTCATCTTTAAGGCAGGTTTCATCATCAGGAAATAGTTTATTCAAACCTTTTTTTCTAATCTGTTCCTGCTTGGAGGTCCTGTCAATGCATTCTTTATCATTCAACCTCGTTTGGTTAAAAGAAGAATTTGACCGCTCTACATTCTCGAATGGTTTTATATCCTGAAATTAAAATAAAAAAGGGTTACAACATACTTTGACAGGCATTCACGCAGTGTAGTCAGGCAACACAAACAACTCCCGGAAACTAGACAGTCCTAGACAGTTAGATAAAACTTATAAAACTTAATTTATATGTAATGAAATCTTCCTTGCATAAAATTTAGGAGATGGATGACTACAAATTTTATACTATACAAGCATAACATTTGGGGGAAAAAAAATCCATATAGGTGATCTTCATTATCATTGCAAAAAGTCTGCAGTCACAATTCAAGCATCTATTACTTAAATATTTCATTAAGAGAGTATGAATGTACATCCCTTCACTCATTCAAATTACATATCGTTGGAGAACAACAAAACTGAGAGCGAGGTACTAACAGTGAAATATTAGTTGACCCATCAATAATTGAGCAATTCTCACATGAATCATAAACAGTTAAGTTATAATTTTGACAGTTGATAAGAAAATGTATTCAAATAGTAACATGTAAATGCAAGCAACATGTCATTTTCTAGCATGTTCTCCCAATCAACTCCATAAAACAAAACCTGTTTAAGAAATTTAGAGATAGATAAATGGCTGCCAATTGATGGAGCCTCTCAATTTTGCAAGAAACAGAAAGAAATTCCTATCTTTGTTCTATTTTTTGTACAAAATTGATTTCAGGAAATAAGTCAGCGCCAATCTTTGTGGCACTTTTATGGAATTTTGATGTCCTTTAGGAAGTATTGGTGCAGCCAATTTATTTTCCAAGCTTCAGCATCAAGGAAATTGAAAATCAGTAACAGCCGAGCCATGTCCCTCCCATACACAAAAAGAGTACATGCATAGGGCTACTTCTTTCTTAGAATATCTCACAGGAAAGATATAAAGAAAGAAGTTGAAACCTGAAAACAATTTCAAGACATCCAAATTGTAGAGGCCTGTGCATGTAAATGGAATAACAAAGTTCTTTAATTACCTCTTCATTCTGATAACAATTCCATAAGTATTCTATCATATTTTCTTCCTCGTGATTCCCATAAGATGACTCTGATCCAGCAAACACAACATCCCTACAGTATTTGAGATACGTTGGCAAGTCCTTCGAATACTCTGCACAAATACTGGATGTTAGATGGTCATTTAATTGTTCCATAAAATAGGACACAAATAGAATATGGATTCAACATAGGTTCAGTTTCGTAAGATAATAACATAAGTAAACAATAACTTTACCATTGGTATCCCCAATCTCGTTAGATATTGCTTGAAGGTGCTGGATAAGCCAGGCAGAATCCATTTCATGTTTTTGAGGTCCCACTCGATCTTCAGCTGAATCTTTAGATTCTGAATCTTTATTGGTGGCAAAAGCATTACCCATTTCCCTGTTGTCTATGGCATCATCATTCCGAGACAAACTACTCTCCCACTCTCCAAATCCATTTATGTTATATAATATCCTTATTGCTACAATTAGAATTGACATAACGCATACATGAGTAGGGAGCCTAAAATACTTAGTGGATAGGGATAACCACAAACATGGAGGCATTGACCATTCATATATGCGACATGCATAAGGAAGAATCTTCTCAACAGGAAGTGATAATTTTTTAAGATAACGGTAAGCTATTGCATAAAAGTTAACAGGAGGTAACTCCAAGCCTATGAACTGAGCAATGGATGCAGCAAATGACTCTATCTTCTGTACTGGAACAGCTCGCTGGGGCCTGAACATAACACTTGAACTAATAGGACATGCACTTGAAGGTTGTCCCATGCGCTTTTCAATTTCAATAAAAGCAGAAAAATATGGAAGCTTCCCTTCAGACGTCCACTTCATCATGTCAGATGGCAAGACAGCTTCTCTGGCAACATGACATGCCAGAAATGAAACAGCAACAGTACAAGACAGCGGAATCCTTTTCTTTAAAGACCTAAACCATATCATCACAGCTCGCTGACCAAATATATTGTGGGGCTCTGATCTGTGTTTAGCACGTGGCTTATAATCTTCCGGTTCATCTGAGACCAATGAAGAAATAAACTCAACAAACTATAAGATATGGTGGATTAAAATAAAGCATCTCGTTGAGTGCAGAAAAGCTGTATAGTACATACTTGATAAACATGAATGGTCAGAATAAAATTGTCAAGGTCATCCTGTTACACCATTGCTCAAACAATAAATTTGATAACTAAATCCAAATCCGATGAATATCAAATTGAGTTGTGACTATCATTTATGATATACTAGAGAGAGTGAACACGTCAATTAATCACCAGGTTTCATTAAATTTTAAGAGAAACAAAAAGCATTTACTGAAACCTATCGTGAACAGGACACATTAATGCCCCACATATTTTACAACCAAAACAAACCAAGAATTGGAATATCACTTTCAATACTGAGCCAGAAGCATGCACCAAACTTATATAGGAAAATTGACTGGAACGTACAGAACCAAACCATGAAACAAAACAGAGCACATGTATTGTAATTCAAATGTAAAAATATAAGACAGGAAATTTTGTGTTACCTTCTCTCTGCATCTCAGAGTCATGGATTACTTTATCAGGCCAGTCATCATCGAAAACACCAGTCCTAGAGACAAACCTCAACCAAATTGGCCCAACCAAGCCACAAATTAGAGGAGTAACCTTAAACTCCTTCACCAAAGCTTCACACTGAAGCTCAATCATCATCTGCAACCCCATCACATACCGCATCCTTATCTCATTGTGGTAATCTTCAAAGCTTGCAACGTTTGAGCCTCCAAAATCAGTAGGAACCGAAGGACTTTCCTCAACAAACTGATCGGCATAAAATTCCTCTCTTTTAACTTGAACAAATTCATTTCGTTGAGGAGTATCATCATCTAAACCTAGATTCCTAATGAAATTGGACTGGGAATCATAGAATGAGTCATATTGGGATATGGGTTCGGCTTTGACTGCAGCAGGTCGTTGCCGTAGGTGACTGGCCATGTAGACAGCCCCACCAGCAGTTTCTCCCTTATTGAAGAGATCATCAGCATCGACAGCAGTGTCCATGATATCCTCAAATTGCGAGCCACATCGAAGGCAGTAGAAAAAGCCATCAGAGCCATCACCAAGACCCACACTGTTACAGGTTTGACAAATCAAGTTATGGACATCGACCATTGCAGGATGCTTACACACAACTACACCTTTCAGTATTATTCCGAGCCTGTATGAGAGGCCAAGCTCAGGTATAATATAATATTTCAATAGATATTTCCAATCCAGTGACTAAATGGTAGATACACTATCACTATTTTCCAATCCTGTGAAACACAACCACATCACTATCAAATTGGAATATATGGTAGAAACTTGTTTGGGCTGATGACCACTTGTTAGGGTTTCACTCTTGTTCTTCTGCTGCCCCCGCACTGGTTCGTTCTTTCTTCTGAACCGCTCGCCGTCGAGTCACAGGCCGTCTCCATCGGTCGCCGTCGCCCATCGTCGTCTGCGGCAGGTTGGGAGGAGAGGCTGCGCGAGGTGGGTGGAGAAAGGGAGAACACTGCTCCCCTGGGCTGTTCTGTTTCGAAACGGTGTGGGACTTTAATTGATTTTAATTAAAATAAATTAAAATCATAAAAACAAATTATGATTTTTTTTTTATATTTTTTAAAATAATGATTTTGATTTAATCTTTATTTTGTTGTGTTTTATTTTTTGTATGTTGATTAATTAAAGTATTTTTTATTATGCTTTTGAATAAATATTTCATGTTTATAATTTAATTAAATCACATAAAAAATAAATATATAAAGTTAAAAATTAAAGTAAAATTATGAACTTCTTAAAATAAAATAAAAAATAAGAAACAAAAATTGGAGGAAGAACGAAATTGCAATTTCCATGCGTTCTTTGGTTTGACTCAGTGCAGAACCTGGGAAAGAGAATCATGTGAAGAATCAGCAAGCTTTGGGGGAAGATAACCTTTGTGAGAGCCATGGCTTTCAACCTCACACACTCCACACTACCTCCCTCTTCTTCCATTTCACACCTTTTTTATGTTCATACTCTTTCAAAGCCTTTTTTTCTTTCACACTCCAAAATCTCAACCTCTCCAATCTCCAAAACCCTTTGTCTTTGTGCATCACCATCCAACACCACCCACCCTTCACCAACCCCCATTTTCCTCCCATATCTCCAACAACAACAAGAACCAGAAGAACAAGAGGTCATAGAAACAATAGAAGAAGAAGTAGAAGTAGAAGAAGCTCGTGACCCAGATGATCCAATCTACAAATTCTTCAAAACCCGCACTAGGATTTCCTTCCAAGACCCTGGAAAAGAAGGAAGGTTGTCGCTTCAGAAGAACCGTCGCATATCATGGCACCTTGCTTCTGACCTTGTTGAAGAAGAATCTGTAACGGGTTTGGAGGATGGTTCCTTGTTGGTTGAAGAAAAGAAAGAAAGGGTGTGTGAGAAAAAGGATTTGCCGTTACCTGAGGGGATTGTGGGGGAGATTGTTCAGCTTGCAAGGAACTTACCTCAGAATATTACTCTGGAAGAGGGTTTGGTTGAATACGAAGGAAGGGTTAGTGAGAAAGATTGTTGGGAGGTTTTGAAATCACTCGGGGTGGAGCACCTTCTGGTGTCTTGTTTGTATTTCTTTCAGTGGATGAGGTCACAGGAACCTTCACTGGTTACGCCTCGGGCTTGCACTGTGTTGTTTCCTTTGTTGGGGAAGGCGAGGATGGCTGATAAGTTGATGGTTTTGTTCTCAAACTTACCATCCACCAAGGAGTTCCGAGATGCTCATGTTTACAATGCCGCAATTTCAGGCCTTCTTTCTAGTGGCAGGTAAAATATTCTTGCAAAATCACATGGTTTGCTTGTTTTTCTCTTGCTGCTTTTGTGTGGATCATGGGACAATTAATAGAGGATGCAAATGCAAGTAAAATAGCTTGTTACTTTTGCTTAGTTAGAATGATACACGTTTAATTAATGAACTTGTTTACCAGTTCATTTGTTTCACTGTTATAATTGTTGTAGTGATCTTGGAAGATAAGGAAATGAACACGGTGCTACAGGCTTGTTATCCAAGCAGTGGTATAAGCTATGCCATGTCTTAATTATGTTTCAGCTCAACACTGGAAATTGCTTATTTCATCATCTTTACCTAGAATTATGATCCATGATGACAATAAACCTGACAATGTTATGTCATGAATATTAATTGCACTAGCACATCAGTTTCAGCATGAAGTTCATGTGGTTGTGCATATTCTTTGCAAGTTTTCTCTTGATGGGCTATACTTTGGTTTCTTAATATATTAGTAATAGTTAGGGAAACTGTGCTACTGTATATTATTCTTCAAAGGTGGAACTGGAAGTATACTGTTCTGTAAATTACTTTATTTTACAAAAAATTTCTGCATTTGTACTCCAGTCCAATTGCAAAAAATGTATAACTTAATTTGTTTGTGTAAATATAGCTTACCAGATGATCCAACCAGGAGTTGGTTGTTGGAGCCTTTCCATTGATTGAAACAATCCCTAGTCTCTTTACACCAGTCAGTTTTTCCATTAATGCAGATGGATGGAAGTCCTTTCTTTTATCCGTTAGGCTTGTCTTGTTCTAGGTTTGTTATTAAGAGTCCAATGAACACCTATAAAATCAATTGAACTTCATTGGTACTTGTCAGAGAATTAAGATGTTATAATTTACCTCTGCTGTATTGGTTTCCTGTGCTGCTTCCAAGCTTAAAACTGTGAAAATTAAATATTATCTATGATTAAGATATTTAATTATTGTATGGAAAACAGTGTAAAACAACCAAAGATTTTTCATCTCTCCCTACTTTGACAAATGTTTTCACATTGTTTAGAGCAGCATCACCCCTCTCTAAAATGTCTCGTATTGTATGAGTTTATTGTTGAAGTCTACCTGATTATTTTAGGTACGAAGATGCTTGGAAAGTGTATGAGTCAATGGAAGCGGATAATGTTCTTCCTGATCACGTGACATGTTCAATTATGGTTATTGTTATGAGAAAACTTGGCCACAGTGCAAAAGATGCATGGCAATTTTTTGAAAAAATGAATGGAAAAGGAGTCAAATGGGGTGAAGAAGTCCTAGGTGCACTCATAAAGTCATTTTGTGTTGAGGGTTTGATGAGGGAAGCTCTCATCATCCTATCTGAAATGGAGAAGAAAGGGGTTTCCCCAAATGCTATTATGTACAACACCCTGATGGATGCATATTGTAAATCCAACCGTGTAGAAGAAGCTGAAGGCCTTTTTGTTGAGATGAAAGCTAAAGGGATTAAGCCCACTGAAGCTACGTTCAACATTCTAATGTATGCATACAGCAGAAAAATGCAGCCTAAGATCGTGGAGAAGCTGATTGCTGAAATGCTGGATGTGGGGTTGAAACCAAATGCCAAATCATATACTTGTCTTGTCAGTGCGTATGGGAAGCAGAAAAAGATGAGTGACATGGCTGCAGATACATTCTTGAAGATGAAGAAAGATGGTATTACACCCACTTCACATTCTTACACAGCTCTTATCCATGCATATTCAGTTAGTGGCTGGCATGAGAAAGCTTATGCAGCATTTGAAAACATGCAAAGGGAAGGTGTTAAACCATCCATAGAAACCTACACTGCTTTACTAGATGCATTTAGACGAGCTGGTGATACTGAAACATTAATGAAAATATGGAAGTTGATGAGGAGGGAGAAAGTTGAAGGAACACGTGTGACATTCAATACTCTTGTTGATGGTTTTGCTAAACATGGTCACTACAAGGAAGCAAGAGATGTAATATCTCAATTTGGGAAAGTTGGACTGCATCCAACATTGTTGACGTACAATATGCTGATGAATGCATATGCACGAGGAGGGCGACACTCAAAGCTGCCAGAGTTGTTGGAAGAGATGGCAGATCGTAACTTAAAGCCAGATTCAGTAACTTACTCAACTATCATATATGCATTTCTCCGCGTTCGAGATTTTTCACAGGCATTCTTTTATCATCAGGAGATGGTCAAGAAGGGTCTGGTAATGGATGCCAATTCTTACCAGAGACTTCGGGCGATTCTGGATGATAAAGCTTCAAGAAAAAACAGAACGGATAGGAGATCCTTGATTGGTGTAGTTAGAAATAAGATGGGTATTGTGAAACCTAAGAGGAAAAAGGACGAGTTATGGAAGTACAAGAAAAGACATGTTAAAAACAGGTAGTTCCGAGTCCTGCTATCAGTGTAAAGTAAGTTATATATGCAAAGCTTTACAAGGATTGTAATTTCAATTTTGATCCATTTTTTATTTCTCTAAATGGGTGCATGAAGATATATTCACACATTTGAGAAACAAAATGAAACAGAATGGTGAAGTAGCATATGACCTTAGTCCCATGTAGAACAATGTGAATGTAAAAAAAAAACGCAGATGGTCCTAATTGATTTTTCTTTTCTTTCAGTGGATGCAGAGTTCAGCCAAGAACTAGTCTTATTCTATCAATTTAATTTGATTCTCTTATCATAGATGTTCTCAACCATTCATCAAGGTAAAAGATAAGTGACTTGCACTGTTAAAAAAATTAAAGAACATAAATTAGAAGCTAAAGAGCATTTTACAAGAAGCTTAAAAAAGAACCTTCTGAATAAATTTTCCGTACTTGTTAAAGCCATTTTCTAACTTTCTGAACACAAAAATACTCTGGGGGCATCGGCAGCATTTGAATATTTTCCATGATAACATTTTCTACTAGTAAGTACTTTGCTGCTTATGGAAACAGAATGGAATAAGGTTCCGATGGAAAGTGGAAAATCAGATACCAAGTGAACTCGACCTTATTAACAGAGTCACAGAAAAAAATAACTTGATGAAATTTATTAATGACATCAAAGCTATTAGTATTTTACAATGACCAAACCATAATCATAGACACAAAAATCTGAGTCAATGTTGATCAAATAGGCAATAAGCAGAACATGAACCAAATAATGATGTTTTCATTTTGAACAGGTAATATGGGGCTTGGTCTGTTGATGACAATGACAACATAACTGCACAATACTGTGATTTAGGCTATTAGAAATTGGAACACGACATAGGTGTATGGATCATTCCTACATTTATGTTGTTTGATTTGTTTTTTTTTATTTAATTTGCAACTTCTTTACTCACATATGTCACTTTTAACAGTATGAGAAGAACAAATCCATAAATGCCACCACAAAGCCTGAAAGAGTTCTCTGATACTATTATGGAAGATGTGGAGAACCTAATGAAATGAAAATCAATATTAGTTGATAAGTGGATACACAAGGTAGCGCTATTGATCCCCATCTCTGTATTACTAGCAAAACCTGAACCTCAAAATCCCGTCATAGTAATGTTTGAAATATTTCTTCTATATTTATTACTCAAGCTTAGTTCTTAAAACTTTAATGTCTGTACTCTTCCGATTAGTTCTTAAAAATTTGAAGGTAGCTTTATGAGTATTTCCAGAAACATAAGATTCGTATAACAATGTTTGAACAAAAAACTAGCAGGAACTTTTACTTCACATCAAATGTATTGTTGATGCCCTCGATTTTTGCAGTGATTCTATTCCTTCTCGTGAACATTTAGACGTGATTCTTGAAGACTTACCTGAAGAGTACGGTCTTATATTCTCCATTGTTGAAAGCAATTTTGATCCCTTCCAATGAGTGAAGTTGAGGCGTCATTATTACACGTGAATCGCGCATAAACAAATTTGGGAAAAGGTTAATCGAATCTCCTTTGATTAACATTGCCCAAAGAGGATCGAATGATAACGAAACTAATTCTATCAATTCAAATAGTTTGAACTCTAATACTATACCAAATTTCAAGAAGTACGGAAAAGGATAAGAAACAGAAAAGAGAGAAAGAAAATTGCATTTCAAATTGCTGGATAAGAAATTTTACACTTTCCTAGATAATCAAGAACTTTAAATTTAAAATGGATTAAACTTTTCATAGGATGTTGACTTTAGTGTCGTTGGCAAGAAAAATAACCATTACAGAAATCTACAAAAGAAATAACAACAATACTCCATATGAATAAAAAATTAATCTTTATGACATTAATCGATTCTGATTAACATCAAGCAACAACAAAAAATTATTATAATAATATAAATAAAAAATAACACTCATTAACATCAACAACAAAAATTGTAGTTAACATCTTATTTTTACTCTTTAGGTCAAATTTGAAAATATTTCATTTAAATTAATTAAATTACTCATAAAATCATGGAGTTTTATTTTGTTTTGAAATTTTCTATCCATAAAAAATTTGTAATGAATTAAATAAATAAATAAATAATTTAGTAATCTAATAGAAAATTAAAATAAACTATTAACAGTTTTTTTTTCAATTACTAGTGTATAGTATATAACCTTGTGATTAATAAGTCAGATCGACTGGTGGACTTATCACTCTCACCAACTGTCTAACCAACCAACACACCCTTGAGCCAATCACCTTAATTAATTGGTGGATAGCCAACAAACACATCTTTAGGTTGATCATACTGACTCGCGAACTTATCACCCTAACAAATTGGAGAACATACCAGTACACCTTAAGATCAATCACTTGGACTGACTGGCAAGATCGATTGGTTGCAAAATAAAGATCAAATTAACACTTAACCAATAATAAACACACATCAACCAACTAATTTAATTAAGATATGATTAGGTCATAATAATTAAACCAACAAAAAAAAGTAAAAGCTCATAACAACTATTATAATTGTAAGATATGATTATTCACTAATACATTACAAATCTAACACTCATTTACTCTTATTCTCTTTCTTACTTAAGTGTCTGACTATCGTAATCTCGAAAGATTTAACAAAATCCCAACTGGTGTAACGGGCAAGATGCCATAAAAAATAAAGAAGGTTGCACTTAAAGTTTGACAAAAGAAAAAAAAAATCAAAATCGCTAAAGTACTTCTAAACAAAGACGAAGTTGTCATCTTTCTCATGGAGCCTAAAAAAACTCCCTCTCCAAGGGTGCAAGGTAAAGCAAGGAGCTCCTCAGTACAAAAATTGAAGGTAACCACGAGCACGACAACCCTTTCAGTTGTAATGAACTTAGAAGCATAGTTACAACCTCTTCTAACATCAAGTGTACCTAGAATCCCTTTATGGGATTCACGTCTCTACAAGTACTCTTCGAATGATATAAACAATAAACAAAACATAACACTTGAAGACCAGTTAGAACAAGAGATGTCCAATGAACCTTTAAGAACTCGTAGAAGAAAAATTGTTCAATATTATGAAAATGACTAATAAATAAAAGTCAAAATAACTATTAACAATTTTTATCAATGACTAGTAAATTGGTACACCTTGAGTAGGGTTAGAATTTTGTAAGAATATTATTATTTTGATACTTAATAGATTTTTATACATATTTTATATCTACTATTTTATCTTTAAATTTTTTTATAAAGATAAAAACTAATTTTTTTAATGATCAAAATATTCTAAAAAGTAGATTGTCAACTAGGTGCAGGTGATGTTAAAAAAATATTTTCCTTTTTGTATAAACCTACTTGCTATTCACATGTTACATAACCACGACATTACATAGGAACACAACTCCTCCATTGCAAAGACGCCTATTTTAGTATCAATTATGGGGTAAAACCCAAATTACAATCCTTTTCAACAAGATGAAAAAACTCTCAATTAGATTAATCTGAAATGGACCATAAGATGGGGAAGAAAATAACATAATATGAGTTAATTGGGCCATTAAAAAATATCATAGCAGAGGACGTGGGACAGCGGAAGAAGGCATAATTACAAGGAGCCCTTGACAAAGCATGATCTAGAGACATCGTTACCTCAACCTCACAACACCCTATCATTGAACCAAGACCATAAACCAATGAGAAGGAGACAAAACGGTTAATCAACAAGGTAAACAATAACCTCATACTCGGTTCATCATTTCCTGCTCCTACAGACAACAATAATTGGTACCCTTTTTGGTGCATGTAATACATTTGTCACTACTAGTAACACAATGGCAAAATAATATCAATCTTTTTTCCAACTCATTTTTACGAGGCGAGAAAAAAAGCATCCATTTGAACCACGAAATGGCAGCTCAGACTGGCAAGGAAGCTCAAGTTATCGTCCACATGTCAAGTGAGGATAGGTTAGCTCACAGCAGCCTCAAACGAGACATCACTTGAGAACTATAAATGAAGCGAAAACGTTGCATGTGTGGTAACGAGGCCAATACAAAGGTTGTTCTGTAGGAGATAAGATTGTGGTAGTGCTCATCAATGGCCTCTGCATCACCCTCTCTGCTCAAGTCTTCACTTGTTCTTGACAAGTCTGAGTGGGTGAAGGGTCAAACCCTTCGCCAACCTTCTGCATCAGTTGTCAGATGCAGCCCCACCAACCCTTCAGCCCTCACCATCAGAGCTGGTTCATATGCTGATGAGCTTGTTAAGACCGCGGTATGATAATAAAAAACTCATCTTTCATACTCTTTATTTTTATGTGGTTTCTTTCTGTTTAACTTCTTCACCAGTTCAGATTGTTTTAACTGGTGAACAAGCTAAATGCAGTTACCCTTTTCTCTAATGGAAAATTTTATCTAGACAACCCCAGATAGACACTACCAGCATCTTGCAACTAAACTAAATTTAAACTATTCACACCCATAAACTCATAATCCGTTTCTTGTTTTCCAACTGGCTTTGTTAGAATTTAGAGGACAAAGGGTAGTTGTAACTTTCTGTCATACTTGAGATTATGGTTATTAAGTGCGTGCTTTAGTATTGTAGCTGTGAAAATTTTCTTAGCAATGAATATGACTTTACTTTCTTTTCTAATAATCTTTGTGGTTGTTCTTGTTTGCTCCTAAAGTATGTTTTTTGACATTGTTGATGCGAATGGTATTTTGCTGCGTGTGAAAACAGAAAACTGTGGCTTCACCAGGGAGGGGAATTTTGGCCATGGATGAGTCCAATGCTACCTGTGGGAAGCGTTTGGCTTCAATTGGGCTAGAGAATACTGAAGCTAACCGCCAGGCATACCGTACCCTTCTTGTGACAGTTCCAGGCCTTGGTCAATACATCTCTGGTGCCATTCTCTTTGAGGAAACTCTCTACCAATCCACAATTGATGGCAGGAAGATTGTTGATGTTCTCATTGAGCAAAACATTGTTCCTGGTATTAAGGTCGACAAGGTAACAATTTCAGAATCACCCTTTCCTTCCTTTATTATGCAGTCACTAACACCTTAAATAACAATGAAAAGAACTAGCATGAGTATTGATGGATGTTAATGTTAAAGATTTACTTTTTAATAGTTAATATAATATGTCCTCATACTTAATTTTACTGTTAATGGGATATTTGTTATTGTCCATGTAGAAAAATGTTCCATGTGTCACATAAACACAGCTTAGTTATAATAACATACCAGAAGTTAGCTTTTTTTGTACTTCACAATGGTGAAAATCTCGATGTTGAACTAAAATAGAGGCTTCGAATCTGCATGTATGGCGGTGTATGTACTTTTAAATCATGGTTTATGTGCTTGAGACAACAGGGTTTGGTTCCTCTTACTGGCTCCAACGATGAGTCATGGTGTCAAGGTTTGGATGGTCTTGCCTCTCGCTCAGCTGCATACTATCAGCAAGGTGCCCGTTTCGCCAAATGGTAAGTGTTCGTTGCCCTTTGCAGTGGCAGCAAAATCATTCATAGTTTTATAATGCCCTTTATTTTCTTGTGTTACACATCATGCTCATTTTTTTACCATATCAACCCGTAACTCCATATTAGGCGTACTGTTGTGAGCATCCCCAATGGTCCCTCTGCTCTGGCTGTTAAGGAAGCAGCCTGGGGTCTGGCTCGCTATGCTGCAATTTCTCAGGTGAGAAAACCACTCAAGTTGTATTGGTGATTTGGGGTCTAGCGGGATACTTTTTGTCGAGAATTTCAATTTCAAGTTCAAGATTCGATAAAAATAAGAAAGTTGAGTAACATATAAGCAAAAAAGAACCATAAATTCATTATCTTTAAGATTTTGGAACGTGTCTGTCTCTTATCTCATTTGGTGTTATATCTTCTGATGAAATTCTCCACTCGAATGACCCATCAAGTTTCTACATATTTGTACTGATTCTGAAGAGCCAAAATGTTTTCATTTAATGGTTTTAGGACAATGGATTGGTGCCAATTGTGGAGCCAGAAATCTTGCTTGATGGGGAGCATAATATTGATAGAACTTTTGAAGTAGCCCAAAAGGTATGGGCAGAGGTGTTCTTCTACCTTGCTGAGAACAATGTCCTTTTTGAGGGTATCCTCTTGAAGCCTAGCATGGTTACACCTGGAGCTGAGTCAAAGGAGAAGGCAAGTCCTCAAACAGTTGCTGATTACACCCTCAAGCTCCTTCACAGGAGAATCCCCCCTGCAGTCCCTGGAATTATGGTAAGTGACACTGCCAAATGCATCATTCTTTGCATTCTTAACTTCCCTTTCATGTGCTCACCAAAGTTGTGTTATGCAGTTTTTGTCTGGTGGACAGTCTGAGGTTGAAGCTACCCTCAATTTGAATGCCATGAACCAATCTCCAAACCCATGGCACGTGTCATTCTCATATGCCAGAGCCCTCCAAAACACTGCCTTGAAGACATGGGGAGGGCGCCCAGAGAATGTGAAGGCATCACAAGATGCACTCCTTTTCCGTGCCAAGTCCAACTCACTGGCTCAGCTTGGAAAGTACACTGGTGAGGGTGAATCTGAAGAGGCCAAGAAGGAGTTGTTCGTCAAAGGTTACTCCTACTAAGATGTTTCTAGTGCATATGATACATGTTAGGCACCAACACCACCAGTTGCAGTAGGTGTTGACGGAGATGAAGTGGAAGACTAATTTCTGTAAAATGTAATGTTTTTATAGTCTTGGAGACTATTTTTGTTTATGGTTTACATCTTCCTTTACAACTTAATAAACCTTTTGCTATGAGTTGTGCATTTTAATATATCCCTATATATAACAAAATGGTTGAATCTTGGCAACTGATGAAAAATCTCTTTATAAAATGGTGTAAGAATTGAAAAAAAAAACTCATTCCTCTTTAAAAGGACATGAATTCTTCTTTGCTTAGGCTCAAGAACAAACAACTTTTAATCCCCAAGGAAGATAAAACTTGTCAAAGTTAGCAAGAAAGCATCTTCAATGGAATTCTTTAGCACTCTCTTGCAGAGTTGTAACAGAAAATTATAATGTGTAATTGATTTAAGACGCCAATATCACAACTTCTCATTGCAGGACTTTTGAAGACTGATAATTATCTGTCTATCACAAACGAAATAATTAGTGTAATATATTGTACTTTTTATTTAGACGACAACGAATCTTTAGAGAAATGCTACATGGCGAATTTTCTTTTCCTTTTCAAAAACTCGGGTAGATATCTAAAACTCTAATCCACAACAATTTATTTAGAAGAGAGTGATAACTCATTCAATATTTGACAAACGTGACAACGTTCAGAAAGAAAAAGTCGTTGTATTAAATAGTTCATTTCTTAACCCTCAACTATGCTTACGAAAAATTGAGCTGAATTTTACAAATTAACTTATTGTATGATGAATAAAACATGAAAAAGATGTCATTATTAATGTATTGTGTGTTTGTATTCTCTTCTTGAAATCTCAAAATCATAATTTGGACAAAGTTTAGTGAAGAGAAACTTTAGCCAAACCCGTGTAGCTTATGAAAGGGTGTTGCTCCCTGTACCACCACAGATCTTTTCCTGCACCACCCCATTCCACAATTGCCCTTTAGTAAAAATTGAATTACTTTAAACACGTTCAAAAAAATAAACAAAAATGGAAGATCCAACGGACATCATATTCATGGACCAGCAACTAAGAGACTTAAGGCTTACATTTAAGGAGTTCCAAGATTTTGCAGAATTGCGCAGGAAGTTGCAATCCTTTTCTTTGGCCATATTCAGTTATGGAAAAGTTAATGGGGCGTTGACAAAAACTGATTTTCAGAGAGCAGCATCTCAAGTACTGATATCTCCCTTTTCCAAATTAAATCAAAACCATTTTGAATTCACGAATAACTTCTTACGTGTTATGTTCTATTCATGCAGGTTTGTGGTGTTTGTATTACAGATAAAGTCATAATTTTTCATGTGTTTGATGCTAACCGTGACGGAACCCTAAGTGTACGCGAGTTTGTGAGAGTTGTACAAAGAAGGGAGGATATTAAATCAGACTCTGGCTTCATGGGTTTAGTATCTTGCTGGTCGAACTGTGTAAAGAATTGTTCATCTAAAAAGCTTCAATTATGATGGAACACAAACCGTTATGAAAGAATAATCGCGTGAAAGAATTCTTAACAAACCAAATTGATCCTTAATGCAACGATTACAATGAAGTCTGAAGTCTCATCGAGAAGGTTAAGCTTATCAATGTTATTGGATTCCTTCCGGAATAAAGTCTAATAAAATCACTTAGAACAAGGTCCTGTTAATAGTTATTTTAAGGCGGTGAGTTGGCAGATGAAAACGAATAAAACAAAATGCAATGAAATCAAGTACTGTAGATTGTAGTATTAAGTTAATAAACAACCTATGCTTGCCGATGCAATTTCAAATTATGTAACACGAATATTTGAATTCTATTAAGTATTTTTAAATAGTTATTGCTTTCTCTCATCGTCTTCTCAATTGTTTTGTATATATAATAAGCACTGATGGGGATGCATTGAGCTTACTGATGTCCGAGTGTCCGAGCTTTGCAGATTTAGTATTTATAGAGTCAATCACTGATGAAGGCACTTTATCATTGATGTGTATTGATACCAAATTGTGTTTATACAAAGTCCCCATTTACAATCAACACAATTAAGAACTACCATGTGAAGATATAGATTCGGTGATCTATTAGAATGGACATGAAATAACTCACAAAAATAAAGTGAGAACCAAATGCAGCCAGATTACTCCCTCGGAACGTTTCCTATCAGTGAGTTCATTTAATTATTATAAATATAAAAGAAACTTAATTAAGCACCTTGCAGAATGAGTAAGGAATATTGCAAGATTGGCTAGAAAATCTACAATGGTAGAAAACATCTAGACCAATTGAAAAGAGATGAGTTAATGTTGATGATTTGAACAAAGTCACTAGAAAGTATCAACTTGCTTCAGTTTCAAGTTTTAAGCCACTGTCTGTTGGATTTGTTAAGTTTGTTGAGCTGTCTGATGTTTTTACTACATCAGATAGGTACTTCCAACATCGTTTGTGAACTCCACTAATTTTTTTTGGAGCATCTGCTAATGGCAAGCCTGCAATAAGTAATGCCGTATCAAATCGAGTCAGGAACACAAGTACTCAAAAATGTTTCAGCATTTACAATGCTTCATACAACTTAAACTTTATTTTAGGTACATTATGCTTCACAGAACATCCTGAGAACTTATCAAATAAAGCTTCCAAGTTCTAATAACTAACAGAAACTACATTGTCAAATAAGAAAAAAAAAATGTGATTTATAACTGAGATCCTAATTAATTTGATATGGAATATGAACGAAACAAAGAAAGAAAGTTAACACTGAGACATGCAAATGTAATGGAGTGCCGCATGTAGCATCACTACCCAAACTTATGCACACAAGCTCAATCCTCTCACAAGTTCTTACAAGCTCACAATAAGCGTTAAACACTCTCCAAGGGCTCTTCACCACAGCAAAGCTAGAAATGTCAAACAAACACTTCTATCAAAATTCATAAAAATATGTTTGCGATTCTAGTTTTCAGTAGCCATTAGAATGGATGAAATGAAGAGCTACATAAATTTTTGGGTGTTCTAGAATGGATGAAATGGAAGGGGACTAGAATAATAGAGAGTCAAATTATGCCAGGCAGGACAGGGTATGCTAAATTGATTACGTAAGAATTCAGAAACTAGCCTACACTTTCGTTGGAGAAAAGCAGTGCAGCAAGATTATCAGTGCCCAGACTCTGCTGCACAGAGAATTGATAATCAGAATATCCCAAAGTCAAACACTTCTACTTATGACACTAACCATTTTTATGAGCAATTCCCCATGCTTTTCCATGCCTTCCGTCCTGCAAAAACATACGCAAAATAAAATTAAGGAGAAAGATATTTGCGAGAACTGAGAAAAGCAGAGGAATAAATCACTGTAAAATACAATTTGAAATAGTTGACATCCGAACCAAAACAATAGGAGGACAAGAAAAAAAGTTTAGGATCGAAAAAGAAGCACCTTGTACAGATTGAGTTTAGTGATCTCGTAAGAAACTTCGTTCCAGTGACTCTTGGCCATGTGGCAGCCAATTCCCCAGTTAGGTAAGAACTGAGCCACCTCGAACAAGTTCTTTTTCTTTCTTCGCTTCGATTTCTTAGGACTCTGAGCAGAAGAAATAGAAGAGGAAGTACAAGAAGTAGAAGATGAAGTGCTCAAGGCTCTCATGAAGTTGAGCGGAAACCTTAGCAAAGGACAGTTTCGAACAGATCCAACTCTGTTACCCAAAGAACTCGCCATTGGTTTCCTGATAAAATCCCCATGGAAAAGCAAATGCAAAAATGTCAAAAAGCATTCACCTTATCTCATATTATGAAGCACAGTGCCGAATATACATCCTAATGCCCATGTATTCATTGCATGGTAAAAATAGTAGAGCAGCAACAGGTAAATGTCCACCTTAAAACTAAAAGCATGTGACAGTTATATCCAATCAGACCAGCATCATTGAAACATTTAAGGGCTGTTTATACGAAAATTTTCCATAAGCACTTTTACAATGGAAAATTAAAAAAAAAATTGAAATTAGTTTTTTCTGTAAGTTAAAACCAATGCATAAACTAATTTTAGCTCATTGAGAATTTCTTAGCAGATACTGAATGACATACAGAAAACCATTCCGCGTTACAACAGACATAAAATTTCCAGATAATGTGAAAACAATAAGACAAACACTTAGTAACATTCATAAACAGTTTGCAGCAAATGAAGGAAGATGAAAAAAAGTAATTACAGACCGAAGTGAATCTTCTCATTTTCGACATGGCAAGTTAGGAGTGACTACTGAATGTCGTTATTCGTTCAATGAGTTCAAAAATAATGAAGAAAAAAGGGGAACGAATGAGTTTCAATGACATACGCTCAATGATTTGTTTGTTGATGTGCCGATAAGCAACGGGGAGAATCATACAGCGGACGGTTCTCTCGGAGGGGCCGTGAAGGATGGCGGCGGTCCGTGGGTCCGTGCAGCGGCGCGGGAGGAGTATTCGGTGGCGAGGAGGCAACACGTTGAGAAAGAAAAAGACGCAGTGGTGAAACCTATAAATAACAAAAGCAAAGAAACTAAAGATGTTAAAATTTTATTACATATTAATTTCTAATAACTTTTAATCAGCTAAAGTTTAAGAAATGTTATGATACATTATTTAATATTTTTTTTGTTCAATAAAATTATTAAAAATAAAAAAAATAGTATATCTCATAACTTATTAACGAATTATATATCTTTGTCTAATTTTATATTTTTTGGAAACACCTTTAATAATTTTTATTAATACGAAAGCAAACAGTTATTTAGATGCAGAGGTGTCAAAATAGTTTTTTTTTTTTTCAAAGACTTACATAAACAAGTTGGATGAGTTCAAGAATCTGTGCTAGAAATGGATCAATTTTAGTTGGGTTATAACAGAAAACATGTGAAAACCCAGTCTTTTTTGTTTATAAAAAAACTATCCATTTTTATATTTTAAAACTTTATTTTTTTGGTTTTAAAATAAATAAAATATTATTATTATTTTAATTAAAATATATGAAAAATTATTGTCATTTATTAAAATCACAATAGAGTTGAAGTCTATTTTACAATTATAGAAAAAAGTAAATGGCTTGGTATTGGAAATATAAGAAAAACACATCTATTTTTTAACTAGAAAAAAGATGTAAGTGTCATAAAACAACCCATGAAAAGTAAATACAAATTCTATTAGTAGATTTAATCAAACATTTTATGACAACACATTCACTTTTATATTGAAATAATGTTTTCTTAAATATAGCTTCTATATTATTTTTACAAGACAGTGTATAAACCAGCCACAATATAACTTTTTGATATTTTTAACATGTAATAATTAAACCATTAAAAAATTTATGAAAAAACATGTTTATACTTTAAGACTTTAATTGTTTTATTTTAGTATAATTTTATTTAAGTTTTAGCTAATATGATGTTTTTAAATAAAATAAGAGAGACAAATTTTAGTCCATATTTATATGAAAAAATATAAAAGAGGTGTTATTAAACAAAAGAAAAACGAATTAAATGTTTTAGTTTGTCCTTCAGACTGTTCTTGGAACAATCATCTTCTTAAGTTCTGAAAGTGTATATTATTATTTCCTTTTATATTAGTCAAATCTTATTTATCATCTCACTTTTTTTCTTTGAAGTATTTTCACCATTGTAATGAAATATTACAGTTTTAAAAAATGAAGAATAATGTTGTTTTAAACTCCTTTTTATTCATACATGAAATGTGATTGGTGCTTCATACGTTAAACCAGATAAGTACCAATACAGCCACCCCCATCATCATACGTCTCTTCCCCAATACCCTCCTCCTTTTGTATTTTAATAAAAGAAGCCATAATAAGTTTTTGCTTCAACCAATGCATTAGCATTACCGTCCCTTTTAACATAGTACAGAAACTGAAGTCAGCAGCAGATCTAAATAATTTGAGGGTTTAATCATATATAATATGTAGATATGTAATAAATATCATGAAGTTATATGACCAACAGTTCCTCTGTTGTCAGACTAAGTTTAACAAACCAAAATGCTAAGGATGTAGTTAACATAAGCTGCTTTAAGAAAACTTGGTATATACCAGCGACTTTAAGCGACCTCCATTATGCATCTCATTCGTATGAAAGTAACAATTTCCCCTCATTGATTTGAGTCTGCAGCCAAACAATTCAAACTTTAAGCAGACAGAAACAAGGTCAACGGTGTAAAAGAAAACTGAGTAAACATTATATTTCTGTAGCTGCCTCAGCCCATCTTATGTGTTGTACCTTTATTACTTCTCAGCCCCTTGTTTGTAGGATTCAACTGGTGGCACACTTGCAAATTCATGATTACTGCCTCTTAAAATATCCATACCTTGTTCCTTAAGAATTAGATTATATGTTAATTCGACAACTAATAAGTGTCACAACTTTTTGTTTCTGAAATGCACATTACAAACAACCCTTGATCAAATAACTCAAGTTCTTGTAGAAAAGGAAAAAACAACTACCTGGTTGTTTGGTGCTGGTCCATTTAACCGCAATGGTCTGGTGTTCAGATCAATTAACTTTTTATCCAATTTTCTATGACCATCGATATTATTTTCTTGTCTTAGAACGGGCAAGATGCTGTGATTCTGCTGACTATCTCTTGATTTTAGCTTGAGAAACTGATTTTCATCCCTCCTAAATTCATTCTGATCCAGTGGTTGCAGCCCTAGTTCTTCCATTTGGGCAGGTTTATCACCTGGAAACTGCCATAGAAAGGTCAAAAGCAAGATGTATAAACTTCAAAATTATCTATTCAGAAGCTTGGAAGATTGATAATTCTTTACATCCTAAAACATACCTCAACTCTTTGCCTCAATAGAAGATATCTTTCATGAGTTCTTTTACCACCAACATGCACAATCATATCACATTGCAGACACAGCGAACTACCATCTACCTCACAGTAAAAGAAAGCTACACACAAATTTCCATGACATGGGAGAAAGATTCAACCTCTGTATAGTTTAGAATGCACAATCTTGCAAAAAAGATATGAATACCCTCAGTACCAGGTGCATTTTCACATATGTCACAGCGTGGAACATCAGTGGGGTCAGCAAGACCAACCCGAATGTGTCTGCTAGCAAGTTTATTACACATATGGATCTGTATCTCCAATGCAAACAAGTGCTGTCAGAAAAAAAAAATGCATGCAAATGTAGTGGTACTTTCATTAAATTATATATGAATGTTGCTAACAGAAACACTTGACAAAACGCATAAATAATTGGGTCGTGTTAATTATTGCACCATCCAAGAAAAAATATGACATTCACAGAGGTAGAATGCATCGCTCAACATAAAAAGATTTTCCAAGAAAACCTGCGGGGAAAATACAATTCCGTTATTGGTTAACTACTTGTTCACATTCCAAGTGAGTCGGAATTCCAACTCTGTTGTCCTAATGTTACCTCTTTTGTTAAGTGAATCACTCTCTATATGAAGATTCTATGCAATAATATTTCAAAGGCATTTCAGATCCAATGATGCAAAAACATATCCTAAAACGATATAAACCCTCTTAGATCAACTTTTACACAAACACACAAACATGTGTGTGTGTGTGTGTGTATTTAAACTCCTCGCATAAGCTAAACTCAACTTTTAGCCTTGAGCTTTTGGAGAAGTTATAATAAAAATGTTAACTTATTTTCCTTTTTACTTTCTTTTCTTAAATGTACTTATGCTAATATTCATCAAAACAAGGGTGTATGGTAACAAATTTGATTAATACTCTTGGAAACCAGTTAAATGCGACTCATTCGTTTCGGTTATAGGGAAGGAAGTAAGAAATTACATCAACAACAAAGTGTATCTTAAATGGAAATAAATGCAAATTAAAAACAGGATGAAAAACTAAGAAAAGAATACGAATAGAAGAGCATCTTGCTCGCATATGGACTTGAAAGAAAGAACATAGGTAACCAAAACATATTCAAAATCGAGGCCCAAACTCATGGAAAATACATTACTTTACATAGGAAAGCTAAAGCAATATCAAGACCCAACATCAAAATCAAATCAAAGTGAAACAACATTCATTTACTCCTTGAACAAAAATTATTAAATTAATAATTACAGTAATTTAATAAGTGAATAAAGATTCAACAAGCAAGCAGAGCAAAGTGTACAGAATTGTTTTCTATGTATTTAATTTATGGATGAAATTGGAAATTGCTTAGAATAAAATTGAAAGAGAAAGGAAAGAAAAAAGGAACCTTTTGGTCACAAGCAGAGCAGAGAGCAGCCTCATCGGCGGCGCAGAAGAGAATGGCAGCGGCGCTCTCGCATACGTCGCAAAGGGTTCGCATTATCTATTCTGTTTCTATGCTCTTTGACCCTTCTTCTTCGATTCTTCTTTCAATTCCTCAAAACTTTTACTTCATCTTACTTTCTAAACTGTTTACTTAACAATTCTATTAATAAGCTGAAAATCTCTTACACAAGACAACCACGCCAATGCGAAGCTGAAAAATACTTCAAACCAAACTAAGTATTAGAAAACCAAATATATGAATAATTAACTTTTCTTAAAATTAAAATCAATTAATCTAAGAAATTGACAGATATTTTATTTGTAGATCAAATTTTATTTTTTATTTTTTATTTTCTATTCAAAAAACTCTTCGAAACAAGTCATGAATAAGCAGCGAAACTTTTTTTTTTCTCTAAATCAAATTTTGTTCGCGTTAGTTGTGGTGAGATATCCACTAATCACATGTTGATAACATGAAATTCAAAAAAATAGTCAAAAGCGGAAATAAATTTTTTGGTGAATTAGAAAAACAAGAAATAAAAGAAATTTAGAATGTGTTTAATTTATTCTATTAAATAGTTGTTTGTTTAGTGTATTTGCATTCTTTAATATATATATATATATATATATATATATATATATATATATATATATATATATATATATTATGTCACTTAAATATCATCAGAGTCAAGAATAACAATCTTTATTTTTTTTAAACTTTGATTAAGGACTTATTTTAATATATTGAATAATCTCATATTACTTAAATTTTTCAACTAGCTATATTTAATAAATCGGATGAGTCTTATATTTTATACTGATTAGATATATTAAATACGTGTTTGTAAACATTTTTTATAATTTACTATGATACATTAGACCTGTTTTTTACTTATCACTTTTAACCCATCAATATAGCGGTTTATGTGTAATTTATCTTTTCATGTATTTATGTATCGTTCTGAATAATTCTTCCAAAATAAATAAATAAATAAATAAATAAATAAATATATATATATATATATATATATATATATATATACGGTAAGATCTAAAACATAACTAAATATATCAATAATAGTGAGTAAGATGAACTTTGTAAAAAAAATTAATACTGATAGGTGTTTAGATGTTTAATAAGATATGACATTGGTCTCATGAAATCTTACGTTATCTTAATACTTTTCTAACGTATATTTGTAATATTTTAAATATCATTAGATTTTTAATACTCAAGTATCCGACGTTTAAAATAAATATGAAAAAAAATAGAATAATAATATTTGATAATATTTTTTATAATATTTTAATATTATTTATGTATTATTTTATGATTAATTTAAAATTATTTCACAATTAATAATAATAATAATCATATAAATGTTATTAAACTATTAAAGTATTATTATCCGACAAAATACGACTTAGATCGACTAACAGAAACATTATTCAATAATACAATATAAATTCAATTACTATATATATATATATATATATAATAATTATTATCGGTAGTAATAGAGCAATGATGATGGCTCGTCATGTACAAAAAGCTTGAATAAGTTAAAAAAATATTTAAATAAATTCGAATTTAATTTATATTTCAAGTAATTACAGCTAATATTTTTTAAATGTTTTAAAAATTGCACATTTGGAAAGAAAATTTAATTTACCTTGAGATTATGTTTATTTTATAATATACTTTACTTAACTAGGCATAATACTAAAATAAACATTTTATATAAAAGCTATTTTTCATACATTTTTAATATGAGAGTTTCCTCAAATTAATTATGGATGCAAAACCAGCAGCCATAAAACGTGTCTGCTATGCCCAGGCCCGCTCTGCTTTTGTGCTCGGTTCGGTTGCCTCCATAATTTCCCTATGTTTTTGTTTAGTACACTTTTTATGTTTTATTCTTTTAAATACCACTTTCACGATTAAATCACTTGAATTGTTTTTTTTAACTAAAAACAATGCTATGTAAAATTAAATAATGTAGATGATACAGTTAATTTAATTTGTAGAACATCATTTCCTTGCTAAATGAGTTGAATTTTAATTAGTATCGGAGATTTATATATTAGAAATAGATTTATTACATATAAGTATATGTAAACTTTATTTTAATATATTACGATGAAATTTATTATTTATTAAATTTATTATGTCACATTATAATGAGATTTATTATTTATTAAGTTTATTATATCATATGAGATTTATGATTGGTTATATCTATTGTGATATATGTTATTAGGCGATATCAAGCTAATATTAATGTATAATCTAACTTTATATATATATATATATATATATATATATATATATATATACTTTTATATAAAAAATATATTAAAAGTTTCACAATAAAAAAATTTATAATATACAGATGAATATAAATCTTATCATACAACTAATTTTTGTAATATTAAATTAGATTTAAAGTGGACTTCTCAATAATTAATAATGTAAAACAAATTAAATAATAAAATTAAGAGTTTTAAACGATTTAATAAACCTTCATTTACAAATTATTTACATTTTAAATCATAATTAAAATACATATTTAAATTAATTTAATTTAAGCAAATATTTCATATTAATAATATTGATAAAAAATCATTTTAATTACCTGATTTATAATAAAATGTTAGTTTACCAAGGTTTTAAAATCCAAGTCTCTAAATGTCTATTTCGTTATTAATTTGATTTTTTTTATTGATCAGATGACCAAGTCATCACTTTTTTTTTAATCTTTTTATTTGTTCCCTAAAATTCGATTATCAACATATTTATTTCATTTATTTTTATAATAAATTGATCAACATATTATATTACAGAGATAAATAGTGAGTGACCATATGAGTTAGAGATGAAAATAAAAGTAATAGCCACGTAATCTTGTTAATAACAAAATTAAATGGCAGAATAGAGTAGGTAATGCCAGAATTAGATGGTAGAATAGAGTAGGTAGAAGAAAAAACATTTAATAGAATAATTTTTTTAATATAAACTATTTAAATTTATGATTTTCTGTTAAATGTGAAATTAATTTGGTAATATTTAATGACATTATGCACCATATAAAATAGCCTAGAAATTACATTACTCGAATTTCAAAACCACTATAAGAACCATATCAACAATGTCATGACATTCCATCTTCAAGTTTTATTTTATTTTTTGGATTGAAACTTTTAACTTAATCTTCTAAGAAAATAACATAATAAGTTAAAATAAGAGTAATAATATGGTAACATACTTTATCTTTTTTTTACACGTAATATAAAAGTAAAATATTTTTAAAAAGATAAAATTTTATATTTTTTTTAGAGCTGTCAAAACGGGTAACTCGGCTCGACCCGGTCCAGCCCACCACAGATTGGTCACTTAGTGAGTCAACCCAACCCGGCTCATTTATTAGCGAGTCAGAAAAATTTAAACCCGGCTCAACCCACCACGAGTTGGTGGGTAAACGGGTTGGCTCACTGGCCCACTTAATTACATTTTTTTTAAAATAAAAAAAATTTACAAACTTCCTATAATTCAAATCTAAACAAATTTCACTCCTAAATTTGACTCTCAACATGGATGTTTAATTAATGTTGAAAATATGAAACTTAAATAATTTTTTCAAGCATAAAAGAATAATAAATATTTTTTTTATAAAATTAAAATTAAATTTTAATAAAATAAAATTAGGTAACCGGGTTGGTGGGCCAACTCGGCTTATCACGGGTTCAACCCGCATGAGCCGGGTTGAAATCTGACCCGCATAAAAAAATACAATTTTTTCAAACTTAATTCAGCCTGAACCTGTGACGGACCGGATTGACTCGCGGATTGTAATCACAATTCTAATTTTTTTTTAAAGAAACAAAATAATGCAAAATAAATATAAAAAAATTATATTTATAAAAATATAATTTTTCTTAAAATAATCATCACCAACCAAACAATAACTTTCCAATGAAGTGGGAATTATTGAGAAGAAAATTTTTCGTATTTATAAACAGAAGAGACGATTGGAATGGACAAAATGAAAAATAAAAGGAAGATGATAGAAGATGTTGGAACCACAAATATTCAAAGGTGCATCCATTCACAGCCACATCTTGCTGCCTTCCTATCATCGTTTCTGACAGAAGAAAATGGAAAATTAAGTCAATCAAAACCACAAAAAATGTCGCTTATTATTGTTATTATTATTATTATAATTATAAAACAAAATATAAATAACTTTTATTTAGTTTTAAAAAATGGTTGAATCCGTAAAAATGGTTATATTTTAAAAATAATTATTTAAAGGATAAAATTAATAAAATATTTATTTTAATTAAAAAATATATTTAAAGAATATAATTGAAAAATAAATATGGACATATAAAAAAATATCGTTTATATATAGAGAGAGAGATAGTTGGAATATGAACTTTAGTTTTAGTTTTACTTATCCTTTCTTGTAGCTAATTTATATGGGGGTATAGGGCTTACGTAAAGTTTAGAATTTCAAAATGTGAAAAAAAAAATTGTGGTTTTTTTCTTGGGTTGATAATTGAAGGTTACTTTTTACATCACTCTACATTGCTTTTCTGCACCATTACATTTTTTAAAAATTTCAAAATTATTTTTTATATTTTAAAAAATTCTACACCCCACTTTTTTTTTTAAACAGATGTCGAAATCCTTTGAATAAATTTTCTTTCAATGGATGTCGAAATCCGTTAAATATTTTTTTGAAAACGGATTTCAAAATCCTTTTAAGGAATTTTCAAAAATTTTAACGAATTTTGAAATTCGTTGAAGAAAGATAATTTTAGGTTTAAACCCTTTAGTTATTTCTGCTTTTTTGTGTTTTTCTCATTTTGATCCCCTTTCTATTAGAATTCTCAATTGAGCCTTAAAAGTGCTAATTTCAATCAATCGAACCCCTGTCGTTAAATTTATTTAACGGAGTTAAGTTTTTACTGAAGTTGACCATTGGTGTGGCCAGTTTTTGAAACGTATCATTCTGACGTGAAATTTGATAAAAAAAAACATTTTAAAAATAAGGATATGCGTGTTGCGTCCTTGTTTACAGTGGATCGAAACCTCTGAAGCTCAAGGCCATGTCATCGTCTTCGTTTTCTTTGGTCGCGCTGGCCTTCATTTCCAACATTCCAGAAAATCAAAGACCTGGTAGATTTTTTTTTAATTCTCTCTATAGTATTCCTAGCCCTACCTTATACCGTGTCAACGGTGCGGTGGGCCTTCTTCACCAATAAACGCAAGCGGTTGGAGGTTTGTCAAATCGTATTACTCAGGGAGCGTTTTTGAGAAGTGATTCACAAACGTGATTAGACACTCGAGTTTGTTTCTCTTGCAGAGGTACTTTGGCAACTCTCCCACAAAGTCATTCGTGGAGACATCGAACTCCTGTATGTCCGAGTTTTGTCCCAGATCTTGTGGAAGTTTCCTGGTGAAGCTGTTGTTGAAGAGTTTCAGTTAATGCGGGTTGGGATTTGAAGCTAAAATTTCAGGAATCCCCCCTCCCCGAGAAGGTTGTCATTTAGGTGGTAGTTCCCCTGTGAGAGCGTCCTAAGAGAATTAAACTACCGAGGTTTCCTAAACCTTGAGGTAATTCACCGGAAAGCTGGTTTTCAAATGGTTCACCCTAGGGGGATGAAGGTTTTTTGCATTTCTATTTTTTCTGTTGGAACCACTCATTATCACTGATTATAAGTTTCTGCCTCCTGCTAATGTCCTTACACTCGATCATTATTGATACTTGTTCGTTTTATTTTCTTCCTTTTCAATTTTCCCATTCCCTTATTTATCAATCAGTTTGCCAGTTCGTGTTTTTCACTACAATTGATGTTCCGGAACATAGTATTTAAAATACTTTTTTGAGAATATTTAAAAGCTTAATCTCGATCTCCGATTGGTTCACCCTAACGCTGTAAGTGGTTTTGGTTTGTACCTTCTCCAGGGGTTTCAATTATAGGCTTTGAATTGGAATTGGTTTTGTGGAGATTCTCGCGTGATTTAGGGTTTGTGGCTAATTTGAAGGTTTTCAGATTTGTGATTCTATTTACTCTTTATAGGTTTCAAATGGTTTAGTGGAGAAGAAAATAAATGATGATAAGTTCCGTTGCACGCGAAGAAGAGCTTAAGCACTGGTTACGTTGACCATGGTGGCGATTTGCCTTCGTGGTGTTGGATGGAAGGAGATGAGTTAAAGTGAACATGGCAGAGTCACAATTTTGATTTTGTGGTTACTTGATTGCAGGTTGATGGTGCACGAGGAAGATGATGGTGGTTCTGAGGCGTGATTGGGTTCTCTGACGATGGTTCTATATGTGTTTGACTGTAATGGAAGATGATTTTTTTTTTATTTTTTAATCAAAATGTTAAAATGTTTTTAAATTTCACATAGAGCTATGTGAATGTCAGGTTTTAAAAACTTGCCACGTCAACTTCCAACGTCAACAAAAATTTAACCACGTTAAGCCAAATTTAACTGTATGGGCCCAATTGATTTAAATTAGCATTATTTAGAACTCAATTGGGAATTTTAAAAGAACGAGGATGGAACTGGGAAAATCCTACATAAATATAGACAACTAAAGAAGTTTAACCTATTTTTTATATGTGGTGGTGCATAGAACAATGTGAAATGGTATAAGGAATAACCTTCTTGATAATTTTATTAAGTGTAAGTAAAATGAAAACCAACTATGGCCCAAAAGTAATTGTATATGGGCTTAAAAATAGCCTTTTTGATATTTCTTCCTCTAGCTCCATATTTTCTTTTTCACCTCCATAACATACAACATTGTGAGCGTTTATCATAATATGTTCGAAATATATTGTACAATAGGTATAAAAATTGCATATTTCATAATATAATTTAGGATTGAGTTATTGGAAATAGGATTCTATTGTTCAAAATATATTGGATAACATAATCTCAAACATTATTATAGATTCCATAATACAGAATATGATTGCATAATCTGGAATGATATTAATCAATTTAAAATAAGATTACACAGTTTAAAATATAATTACACAATCTAAATTACGGTTTCAAATTAAATAATCTAGAACAATATTTCAAATTTCACAATCTATATTAAAATCATGTAATTATGTACTGCATAATTTGAAATATGGTATTGAACTACTTAAGTCAGAATATGATTATCTCAAATTATATGATTAATAATATATTGTAGATAGTTTCACTCTGAAAATGTCTTGGATTATAAGTTCCGAAATATGATTTTCAATTGACTATGATGCGTTTTGTATATATATTAAGGAGTGAGAGAAAACTTGTGGGGCTGCAGAAAGAAAAGTTATAACCATTTTTTCTTGTGGGTTTCTAACTTATGGATCCAGTGGAAAAAAGGAGCTATTGAAAGCACATGAAATTAGGAAAATCATGATGTCATTTTGTTTTAAAATGAATAATATTTATATGCGATGATTAATTTATGGGATAAATGTGTTTTTTTCTTTAATTTAATTTGTCATCTTTATAGTTGTACAAATTTAGTTATTTTAACGTTAAATTTATTTGAAATTTTGAATATGTTTGTTTTTAAATATGTTAAATAAAATAAACAACTCAAATGTTATTATATTTAAAATATTGAATAAATTTAATAAAATTTGATTAAAAAATTAAATTTATATATTTTTAAAATGATTAAATTGAATTATAATTTTAAATATAGACTAATTTTAATTTTTACTAAAAATTAAAAGATTAAAAATATATTTATCTCTTAATTTATTATATAATTGAAGTTGAAACATATCGATATTTTGAGATATAGTAATTAATTTTAATAATACTATCTTAATTTGTTTGGTATTATTTATCGTTTTATTTTTCTAAAAGAAAATAGATATGAAGTTAAAATCGAAGGTGTTATATATATGCATCACTTTACTCAAAGGCCGAGATTGATTCCAAGATCTGAAAGAGAAAAGGGGAAATTGCGAAATGTTGCAGCATTTTGATAATGTAAGAGAAAAGACTGCATCTGACAAAAACATGAACAACCACCGCACAAAAACACATGCAACACAGTCTTTATTAAAGGAAATTTCTTTTCACTTTAATCTAAGTTTTATTCTGTTTATGTCCTTTAACACTTTTTTTTGCATGTGCTGATGTAAAAGGTCTTAGTTATGGATTTATGAGTGGTTTATCGTTAATTTAAGATCACGCATACTTTTTTACAAAATATTTTACAAAATTCATAACAAAGAAACAAAACAAGCAAAAAAAACAAACAAGTAATGATCACATTATAATTTTTTTTTCAAACTTACATCAATAAAATAATAATTATAATGATACCATAGTCATACAAAATTTCTATATTAATTATCGATTAATCTTTAAATAGATTCACACAAAGCAACCCAAATTCAAAATCTTAATACAAATATATTCTATTCAATTTTATAATTTTTATTTAATATAACACTTTTTGAATATAATTACAATTAAATTTTCAACAATTGTTTTTTTGATTGAAATTATGCGAGAGTCGATCGTCTTTCTTTATTCTGCTCTCATTCAATCCTCTTCGAACACATAATATATTTCAATGAGTTGTTAAACTACACAAGACACACTCAAGTGTTTCATAAAGAAGTGTATATTTTATTAGAATAAAAAATGATGTCTTTAACTGGACATCAATTATATATTTATTAAGTATGTGACAGACAAGTTCATTGATTAACCATTAGTACAGTATATTTTTAAGCAATAAAACTCAATAATCAAATATTCGAGCGTAAAACAATCTAACCTATTAATACTATTAATTGTTTATAAATAACAATTAATTATTTTATATATATATATATATATATATATATATATATATATATATATATATATATATATAATTTATATGTAGATTCATTCCCCGAACAAATTAACTCGGTCAATAAACAAAACATGATAAATTTAACTTTATTTGTAGATGTGTGAAGAAAATAATGAGTTAATTAATGATTTAAAGAGGATGAGAAAATTGTTGAGACAATATAAAACGCAAAGGGCCCATAAAATGATAGAAACGCGTGCAAGGCAAGACCAGAATAGAAGAGTTGTCTTTGACTCTTCTCGCAAATCCAGCACCGTACCAATCTTTTGCAGTCTTCTTTTTCGGCTTTTGTTGCCACTTTGCAACGTGCTTATAATCAATGTCATGCTATGTTCCACCTTTTCATTATGTCACCAAATGCCAAACACCTCTTTATTTTTTTCTTCCTCTCCCTAAAAGCTTTAACCCACAAGTTTTTAGGTTGCTTTTGACTGGACCTTAATGTCATTTAATAATTATGCTAAGTCATATAATAATGAATTCTTTGAGAATCCCTTTTCAAGTTAAATCAAATGTAGTTGTGGTCTCCTTGTCATTGTGTGGAAGGTGGACTTAATTTGCGGATGAAATTGGAAATCAATCAAATGATCCTAAGCCAAAAAGTAGTGAAGATTGCTCATAAAAAGAATGAACATAAAATACATATTCTAACAAGAGAATAGTATCATTAAGGGTTGGATGGATAAATAATTATACAGTTTAACTAGTAATTTAGTTTTATATTTAAGTTTATAATTTATTTTCTATTTATATATATATATATATATATATATATATATATTATTCTATATACTTTAAGTAATTACTTATAGATATTGTTTACATTAACTAATCTTTTTTATTTGGTGGTTGATAATCATTTTTATACAAGAATATATAATAATATATGTTGAGAAAGATACATAATACTAGAGAAAAAGATTAATAATAAGAAATATTTGAGATAATGTTTTAGTTTTAAGTTTTTTCTTTTTATCTGAAATATATTTTCTTCCATTTTAGGAAATATCCACACAAAGAACCTAGTATTTTTGGTAAAAAATTGTTGTACAATTTATTGTAGAGTTTTGGTTTAATGTTATATTACCTTAGAGAGTTTCTAAAGGACTTTAAGAAATATGAACTTTGTCTTTATGTTAAAGAGTTAGAGCAACCCTAAATATTTTCTATTAATTCTATTTTTTGCTGATAAAAAAATCATAGATATAAAGCCAAATATTTCCATAGGTGTACTTTTCTTAATAATTGTTCCTATCATATACATACGTAAACTCTAACTTGCAATCCAAGACATAATAAATCAATTTAACTGCTAGCGGCATATTTTCCAAATTTCATTGATTTGTAAAGGCTGAAAACTTACCCATAGAAACATGAAAAAGACACAATGAATAATCAATGTAAGTAAGTCCACGATTCAAATGAAAATAGAAGGGTACTCTTTGTAATTATATGATTAATGGCTTTTCTAGAAAGGGACATCATTTTCGTGTGTTTAATGATGTTGTAAGTTCCAAACACGAAATCTGGAGAAAATTATGAAGGTTTGAAGCAGTCCTTTGGAGAGAGAAAATGGCAATTATTACTAACATTGACTTTGTAATATTGTACAGATTCACCCATAATTCAAACTTCCTGTAATCAAGGTGTGAGTTTCTACCTGGTAATCAATATAATGTTAATCATAATAAACTAAGCATTTATTTGTTTTAGTTAATTATGATTGAGAAACAAGAACACTGTCTCACAAAGAAAATGAAGTAGTTGTTTTTTATATGTTAACTTTCTTATATTTATCAAGCATTTTATTTTATATTAATTTTAATCTATAAAATTAAAATTAGAATCTAACCATTTTATCTATTAAAATATTTTTTTATTCACCACATTCATCGAATTATTTATAAATTTTTACAAATTTTATTTCCAAGTTTCTTTCCATCTACTACAATAAATAATTTTACTTTTTCTTTTATCTCTTCGTTTCTTAAAACAATGTTATTTTTTCTCTCTGTCTCATCTTAAAAAATGCAAATATATTATAAAATATAAATAGAGAAAAAATAATCTTTTTCTTTCAAATCCATTTTACAAAAATAAATATTTAAACTCATCTTTAAAGAGGTAACTATATGTCTTGGAAGTGTCAAATCTTTTTCAATTTTACTTTAACTTGTGAGTGGTGGCAGAGTTTCCTGTAACTAAACTTTTGTTTTTAAAGTTTTTTTTTTTTTTCAAAAATAGAGTCAGATGTTAGTGTTTTTGATGATTAAGAAAATGTGTAATTATTTAATATCATATGTAAAATAATAAGAGAAACTCAAATATATTATATTGTAAAGGGTAGAAAATGAATGCTACTTATATGGATATTAGATAAAAAAAATTATATTATTTTTAACTCTCTAGATTATTCATCGAGATCCGTAAGTATTTATTAGATATGTTATGCAAGGCAGAAATTTAAATATTAATTTGAAATGAACATGATACAGTGTTTTTTTTCTTTTTTTTTTATTTATGATTATCGTGAGTCCAAGCAGATGTAATTCTACATATTTGCACACTTATAAAAATCATGAAAGAAAATAAACACTTAATAATTAAACTTTTCACTCAAATTTAAGAAAAAAAAATATAGTATAAATACTTTTTTGGTCACTAGTTATCAAGAAATTAGTATGTATGTGTTTTTTTTGTGAAAATATAAATTAAGTGCCTTATAACACCAAAATCAAATACGACTGAAATTTTCCTTCGTTTCGGTTAACACTGTTATACAATTTCAACTAAAGAATTGTTTTTTATATAAAATTTTTTAAATCAAAAGGAATATAATTACTTTTTTAATATTTAATCCATTTATACAATAACTAACAACTATAAAATCAGTTATTATCTAACTACATTGCCATATTTTTTATTTTAAAAAATATATGAAAACACGAACTGTTTTTTTTTTGTTTGTTTTATATATTATGATTTCGTTTAATTGGCTTCGTCCATTGATTTCCAAATCTAAACATATTGTGAAACAGACTTTATCAAATTCCTTAATCAATGTTGGCTATATTTGAAATAATACTAATTCTTTTTAAAAGTATTATATTAAGAAAAATTGAGAATGATGCATTTTGTCATTTATTTCTTTTAATTTAATCAATGTTGGCTATACTTTTTTCTTATCTTCTGTGTCTTTTCTTTAGAGTTCTAAAATCGAGCTAATCTCATTATTTAAAAAACAAAGATGGACATGAGAACTGTGAGGAAGAACAAAGCAAATCTATTTCATAAGATTATGTTTTAAAGTAAGTTATCGTTATAAGTTAGAGGAGTTTTGTACACATAAAAAATATAAGTTTGCACTTGTATTATTTGTTTATAATTATAAAGGTATTTCCAAACCATTGACTATAGAATATTGTATATAGATTTAGCTTCTTTTTTTCTTAAATTGAATTTGATACTATTTCGTTACAGGGTTGAGTCACTTAAGTCCTGTACAATTTCCTCCGATAGTTCTTCAATCCTCTGTTCGGAGGTGTATTTTTACCAAATGTTCTCTGATGTCAAAGTCAATAATAGTCCATTTAATAATCTAAGTGTTATAATAAATGCACAATTAATGAGAATCACTATCTTTTACCTTTGACCTGTATTTATAGTTTTGGTTGAGTTTTAGATTAGCAAAACCTTAATCAAGGTCCGATCACAATCCAATTACTGACTAATTAATGTTTTACTTTAATCAACTAGGAGTTCGCTTACTGTTTGGGGTTGTCCGGCCTCATCACCACTCATTTGTCGTTCACCAGTCGTCGTCGTGGATTCTCCAGAAACTAAAACTTTGACAAGTCGACCTTAAAAAGTAAAAAGTAAGATAAATTAGTTAAATTTCCGTAATATCTTAAGGCACATGATTTAGATGAAAAAGAAAAGTGAGATGATTACAATGTTTGATTTTATGAAAGAATTGTGTTGTTTAAATATATTAAAATTGTTTGAATACATTGTATATTTTGTAGTAAAAAGTCAAAACATTTTGATTGAGTTATATTTATTCAAGTTTATGTTATTTTGGAATAAAATGGTCCATGTCATTGATGAGAAATGAAAAAAAAAAGTTTGAACTAGACCCATTTTACATTCTATAGAAATCTTGAATTATGTAAAGTTTTTTGGTGATCAAAACTCTCTATTGACGAAATTCAATTTATTAAAATTTTCAAAATTTTAGTTGTTGGATGAATTACTTTGTTGAAACTTTCAAAGCTTTTTTACTGGTTAAAAATATTTTTTTCGCTTGACTAGCCAAAATTCCTCAAAAGTCTACAACTTGTAACTTGTTTTTAATTTAATGTATCAACTAATGTTATCTAGGGATTGAAAAAACAAGACTTTAAATGTTATTATTTATGTTTCATTACTTTATTAATATATTGAACTTGAATATTATTATAGTATAATGAATAATTAATTGTACTTTATTAACATTTAAATTGACATTAATGCATATGTATAAAAGGGTATGATGATATGATTGTGATATATCATACAATGAATTGTAAACATAATTGTTTCTAAGGTTTAAATATGATGATGAAATATTTAGGTTGTGTATTCAATTTAAGATTCATGAAAGTGATATCCTTACTTTACTAATATTAAAATCACACAAATAAAATTATTATTTAAAATATTATTTGTGAGAGTTGAAGACAGTCTAATTTACATTATGAAAAAAAATTATTAGGTGTATGTTTATTTTATTATATTATATATATAGAGAGAGAGAGAAGAGAGAGATTATTATGTTTTATTTCTATTTATTTTACAAAAAATATATTTTAAATCTTTTTTTTAAAATTAAAATAATCAAATTTATTCTTTAAATAAAAAAATTTAAATTTAAAATAATTATTTTATCAATTTTATTGTTTGTTTCAACTTAAACTTTATTTTTTCAATTTGATTGTTTTTCTAAATCTAATCATTTTTTAATTATAAATAAAAATAAATAAAAACTATTTATAATAATAATAATTTTATTATTTACTAATAAAACAAATAAAATTTATTTACAATAAATTTAGAAAAAATAATTATATTTAATTTATAATAATAATAATTTTATTAACTTTTATTATCGTAAGAAAAGGTGAACCAATATCTGATTTTACTAGTGAAAATAATATGTTTGTTGTGATGATGTTAAGATATTTAGTAGTTAATATAACTATTAAATAAGAAAAATCACTTGAAAAATCTTATTTCGTTATTAATGAAACCAACAGATATTTCATATCCACGATTCAACAACTAAAAAGTTAAAAGCCAAAATGATACATAATTAAAACAAACAAAGACTTTGTATGAGATAAATTATCAAAACTCTTTCGGATCTTAAACATGATAAAAAAAACATTTTATAAACCTAAAGGCAACTAATTTTCAAAATTTAAATCTTATTAACGATTAATATATTGAAAATATTCCATTCTCAAGTTACATATTATTCTCACCCAATAAATATAATTTCAGAAAAAAAATATGTGTTTCTGTTTGATTAATTGAATATTATTTGTTTATTGGATCGATTGAGTACTATTTTTTTGTTAGCAAAAATTCAAATGATAACTGTAAAAGATAATTCTGAAAATGATTAAGTCTTTATGATATTAAATACAACAATTAATGATCATTATTATCTTATATAAACTCTTTATTTATACAAACTATAATGATATTTTATTTACTATTGATTTAATTACAGTTGAATCTTTTTCATATTCTTTAATAACATTATACAACTTTATTTATTTTACAAATTATTCTATTGAATCTATTCAATAATCTAAATGAGAGTTAATCCAACGAATTTATATTGAACCGGGGCGAGACTCATACTATACATTATCATGAAAACAAAAATACGAAACAAACTTAATTACTATTTTCAATGTTTTCCGTTGAAAATATATTGGGTTTGAGAGTATTTTTCTGCCATAAATGAAGACCAACTCGTGGTGCTAATCAAATTTATTATTAATTAAACAGTGATCACAGATAAAATAGAAAACTCATTCATAAATAAACAAATGGAACAAGTGCTACAGTAGTTTATTTATTCACTGTAGTGACCGTTAGACACAAACTTCCAAACGTGTGGATTCTCGCGATTGGATCTTTATCCGTGTGGACGGTTTCTCAAACACAGTCATTAAGACATTAACGCTAGTGGGTAGAATCGCAACCGCTTTTTCCACACTCCGCACGTGCCTAGGCGGCGTTTGGGTGACAACCGCTCACACCCTCACTCTTAAATACTCCAATGCCCCTCCCACACGTGAGTGGGGTACAAGAATTCATGGGCAAAAAGCAGGGACACGTTCGTCATTTATCTTCTCTTCCCACCACAGTAAGCAAAAAAAACTAAAAGTCAAATTAAAAAAATAGGAAGAAAATAAAAATAAAAATTAGAGAGATGGAAGAAATTGACACCGCATCAGATTTACGCGCCCGCTGGTCCATTCTCAACTATGATGCGTGTGAGCTTCAGACTCTGGGAGAGAGAGAGGAAGCAACCGAATACTCTCTGTAAGTCGCATTGTGTTCTGTTTCAGATCGCGGTTCGTGATTCGTAAAGTGAAGTTGTTACGGATTCGCACTGTTCTATTCCGCACCGAGTATGTTTCTTCTTCTCGATTACTATTCTCGCTCTGTGTTTTTTTTTTTTTTAACAGAATTTGATTGTTACTAACGCTACGTTGTGGCTTGTGCCGGCGAATGAAAAAGAATATACTTGCTAAGTTCCAAAATGTTCACTCGAGGTGATTTGGAGCACTTTGTTGTGAATCAACGTGGCATTTATTTGATAGAAGCGGAGATGATAAATTGTTTCTATTTCGGTTCGTATCCTATTTCTGAATTGTGATTACAGATAAAGCAGCTGCAAAAAATAGTAGAGGTTGTTGCAGATTCGTAAATAAGCTACGTTGTACTGTGAATGTGAATTAGGTTATCGTTGTTACGGTGTGGCGAAAAGGACGGAGAGGTTGAGAGGTGAAAATCCCTTGGTTTGCAAAATATGATGTGTATGAGAATGAGTGGGAGAGTGAGTGTTTGTGATACTTTTGTTAATTGGCCAGAAGTGAAAATAAAGAGAAAGATTAAAAAACTGAAAAGGAAGGATGGCCTTGTTTTCCTGTTGGTTGGGGACCAGGTTGTGTGTTGTGCTGTGCAAAACTACCAGTTCAGGGTCAATTTCATATTTATTATTATGTAAAACTCTGTTACTTCGTTCTCAAGCGTTATCAGGGTCGCTGCTGTTGAAAGTTTTCTATTGTTACATTACAATTGGTTCATTGTTGAAGGAAGGATTAATAAAAAAGGGAACCTCGCTTTTTATGCTTTGTCTGGCCCCAGCCAGCCCTTTTTTCTTTTTAATTTTTCTTTTCCCTCGCTCCTTCTTCTTTATTCTTCTCTCCCTATGAAGCTTAGTACCAAAGAATAAAAGTAAAAGACCCGTATGTCCTTTAATCGGACTAAATTAAAGTCATGATTGATCATCTCTCTTTAAACAGAAGTCTTTTAGGTCGTGATATGTTGCCAACCGCCGATAGTTTACTGATGATTAATGCGTAATTAGTTAGCATTCTGTATTGTCTTGGTCTTTTTTTCGTTGGTTGGATATAAATATAATCTATAGTTAGCTCGCTATTGCTGTTATCGAGTATTTATTTATCAACCGAAATTAACGGGTGGCTACCTTTTCTGAGTTTGGTCATTTCATGATTATGAATTGTGATTATCTTCTTGCATTTAGTTAGGGGCTTAGTATTTTTTGTAAACTCTCTGTTCTTTTCTTTTATATGCTTGCATTTTGGGAAATAATCAATAGCTTTAATAATCAACCACCCCACTTGTCCACTTTTAGGAGTCATGGGCTTTTTCTGAGGTCTTCTTAGCTTGTTAATTGGGTCGGAGAAAACATTGGGTACAGCGAGACATGGGAGCTATCGCTAGAGAAGAGCTGCTGAAATGGGAGAAGATGCAAGGAGTGAGTGGCCGCGAAGAGAAGATTCTTGTGTCAATAAGGCTGAGGCCTCTGAACGAGAAGGAGATTGCTGCTAATGAATCAGCAGACTGGGAATGCATTAATGATACTACCATCTTGTATCGGAACACACTTCGTGAGGGATCCACATTTCCAAGTGCCTACACATTTGGTAAGCAAATCCCTTTTTTAAATCTAAATGTTGCTTTATTATTTGGATTTTTTTGTTGCCATTGAAACTGAGTTATTCAGTTTCAGGTTTATATTGACATTAACAAAGTACTGAGGACTTAACTCGGTTTAAATTTGGTAAATATGCAGTCCTAAACTCCATAGGGATCTCTTTCCCTTACCTGAAGAAAGACATTTTAGTTATTTTTACATTTCGATTAGTTTAGGATTGCATTGCGTCGACTCAATTCTGCGGTAATGCACTTTTTTCCTAATTTGCGTGGCCCGACTTTGGAAAATAATTAATTTTGATGCAAATATTTGGTGGATGAATTAGCATCACTTGCTAACTGTCAATCCCACTTTTGTTTAAACTTTAATTTTTAAATGTAGTATTACTATGCTTAAATTGCATTTTGCCTAGTTTTTGTCGTATGATATATACTTTACAAGTTTTAATTTTTAATAAAGACATCGAACTGGAAATCCATTGATTATGGGCGGAATGTTTCTAAACTTTTCTTTTTTTATCATTGGTGATTTTTTTTTTGATCGGCTTTTATTATTGGTGATAGACAAAGTATTTCGGGGTGATTGTGCCACAAGGCAGGTATATGAGGAAGGAGCCAAAGAAGTCGCTCTTTCAGTTGTTGGTGGAATTAACTGTGAGTATATATTCTCATGATCGCTAGTTTCTTATACTCATTGCCTACTTGATTAATATAGGTATTATATATTCTTTCAGCCAGTATTTTTGCATATGGGCAAACAAGTAGTGGAAAGACATATACGATGGTTGGAATAACCGAATACGCTGTTGCTGATATTTTTGACTATATAAAGAGGGTAACTATACTATTATATTGATATATATTCTTGTTTAATTATTGGCTATCATTCTCCACCAGAGCCTATAACATTATTAATAAGTGCTGTTGACAAGATAATTTTAACCTTTTTAGCATGAAGAAAGAGCATTTATATTGAAGTTCTCAGCAATTGAAATTTACAATGAAATTGTTCGGGACCTCCTCAGTACGGACAACACTCCTCTTAGGCTACGTGATGATCCAGAGGTGAATAATGCCTTTATATTGGATAAAAGTGTCATAAAAAAAATATTGCATAATCAACTGTTGTTTTAATGATTCATTATTTTCAAATCAGAGAGGCCCCATTTTAGAGAAACTCACAGAGGAGACTCTTCGAGACTGGGGACATTTAAAAGAGCTTATAGCCTTCAGTGAAGGTAAAAGTAAAAGACTTTGCTTAGTTTTCTTGTTACAGGGTAGTCAATAGTAGGCATTATTGTATTGCTTACTTTATTTATTCTTGCAGCTCAGAGGCAGGTGGGAGAGACATACTTAAATGAGAAGAGTTCTAGATCTCACCAAATTATCAGATTGGTATGTGCCTTCCCCTTGCATGCTTAAAATATTGTGCTTAATATTTTTTGCCGATAGACTTCCATTAACGGAGGTGCAACATTTCAGACAATGGAAAGTTCTGCCAGGGAATTCCTAGGCAAAGGAAACTCAGCCACCCTAGTAGCTAGTGTGGTATGATTTACATTCTTTAAAATACCCCTCCTATTGTGGTCATTATCAAAGCTTTTATAGTTATTTTTTTTTTGTTTCTCTGCAGAATTTTGTTGATTTGGCAGGGAGTGAGCGTGCATCTCAGGCATCATCAGCTGGGATGAGACTAAAAGAAGGTTGCCATATAAACCGGAGTTTACTTACTCTTGGAACAGTTATTCGCAAGCTTAGGTTGTCTACTCACTCCTCAGTTTATGGGGCTTTCCTTATTTATGCAGTTTCTAATATAGTTAGAAAATCTACATCAAATTTATTTAATTTCACCTCTTCCCATGACTTTTAATTTTATTATTGCTTAATCATATTATTCTAGTTTTTCTTTATAACCTTCTGGTTATAAGGTTGTCTGGTTTTCTATATTGAACTTAGACTATTATAATGTCATAGTAGGATAGCGTTTCTATATATAAAGAATTAGGGTAGCCTCTCTAGTTAATTTATACATATGAAACTCTACGATTAGAGAGATGAAATCTAGTTAATATTATGTTTATTTCATTCATCGTTGAGAAATTGTGAGAAAATGGAAGGCAGATTATTTTGTATCTGTGGCTAATTGGAGGTATCTTTACACTAGAAATCTTCTATATGTTCAAAACTTTGATGCAGGAGCTATCCCATAACTGTTTACTAAATCCATTGACTTGATGTGAATAATGCAGTAACGGAAGACATGGACACATCAATTACAGAGATTCCAAGTTGACACGTATACTGCAGCCTTGCTTGGGTGGAAATGCTGGGACGGCTATCATTTGCACTCTGAGCCCCGCACGAAGTCATGTTGATCAGACCAGAAACACGCTTCTTTTTGCTTGTTGTGCAAAAGAAGTTACCACTAAAGCACAGGTTAATGTCGTGATGTCTGGTAAGGCCTTGGTAAAGCATTTGCAGAAAGAGGTGGCTAGATTGGAGAGTGAGTTGAAAACTCCTGGTCCCGTTACTGCCAATTGTGATTATGCAACATTGTTGAGAAAGAAAGATCTCCAGATAGAGAAGGTAGTATAATTTACTGTTTGAATTCTTGTGCTATAATGTTTGTATTGATTGTGGGCATATCTTGTGTATTAACCTCTCTTTTCTGGCTACTTGTGTTCTTGACCAATACCGCCCTGTGAATTTATGTATCCATCCTATCTTTAAGAAGGATTGCAAAACCTTAGAATAGACCTCAAATGGATTTGTTTGCCTCAGTTTTTTTTTTTCCGATAGAGCAGGGGTTTTCTTAAATATATCTTACCGTTCATGTTTTGAACATGTGTCACACTCTCCCTGGAAACACTTGAATTTAGCCATTTTATATGGGTTAGTAGCCTTGTTTTTTGGGAAAAAAATCGATATCTTTGATATAGTTTTATTGATATTAAATGAAATATTTTTTAGGCTAATGCTTGTTAATATTTCTGTGTTTTCTTTGCTCCTTGCATGTTCATATTAAATGAAATAATGAAATTTCAATTATTCAGATGGAGAAGGAAATTAGGGAGCTAACTAAGCAACGTGACCTGGCTCAATCAAGGGTTGAAGATTTGCTGCGCATGGTCGGAAAGGAGCAGATATCGGAAAAAGTAGTGTCTATTTCGTGATTTGTTACATGTTTGATGTCGTGCCTCTGAATTGAGATTGCATTTTTCGGGCCAGCATTATTAATCATTAATCTGAATGTGCAGGAAGGGGAAGATATATGGGATGATGACTGTTCAGTATCAGAGTCATCGAGCATTTGTGGTCCTCATCGTCCTAATACACACATCAGAGAGTTCAACAACCCTCATTATAATGACGGAGACAGTGGAAGTAATCCTGATGGTAGGTTCTTGCATGCATATCTATGCCTGTAGTGTACATAGTTTAATAATAATGATGATATTCTTTGGTGGAACTGCATCAGATCCAATAATTTGTTATCTATTTTTGGTTGTACAGAAGACACTGAAGATTACTGCAAGGAAGTTCGATGTGTTGACAATGGGGAGTTAACTTCAGCAATATCTGGAGAGGAAAGTGGAACAAGCCAGGAAATATCTTCACATTTGAATGAAGATGCTGGAGACAGTCAGATCCAAGAAAATTCAACACTTCTGGAGCAGAGGCTGCATGATGTACAGTCAACCATTGATTCTCTCGTATGTCCTTCCCCTGATGAACAATCTCCACAGGTCATGTCAGAAAATATGTCAAATTATAGGAATCTTCAATTAACTAGAAGCTGGAGTTATACGGAGTATCACATGACTGGTTCTCCGGAGTCAATGGGAGAAATACAGAGGACTCCAGCCAATGGATATGACAAAGGATTCCCTGGAAGGCCAGATGGTTTGCGGAGGAAGTTTCCTCCATTAAATTATGATGGTTCCATAAAATTGTTAAGGAATGGTTCTCAGTCTTCGATGGGAAGTCTTTCTGTGGATGATCTTAGAGCAAGCAGCATCAGAACATCTGCTGATGAGGATATTGCTAGCATCCAGACTTTTGTTGCTGGGATGAAAGAAATGGTCAAACAAGAATATGAAAAGCAGCTTGTTGATGGTCAGGTGAGAATAAGTCGTTATTTTCCTTAGTATTACAGATCTTTTAATTTTCTCTTCCTAAGTATGGGAGACTGTTTACTATTTATGCAATATTGATCACTCACATTCATGCAGATAACAGATAAACTGATAATCTTTATCAGGGCAAATGTATGACTTTTAGATTGTAGTGTTTACAACAAATACTCTAGTAGGAATTTCCTTATCTGTCATTTAATTATGGAAGGTTCTGCCTTTTCAATAGAAAGTGGTAGGAGAAACTCCAGCTTCCACTGTAACAAGATTTGTATATTGATACTAACAGGCATGGATAAGGAGTTAACATGATTATATCTACGTGCTGCAAATTACATGTGCTACTGCTGTTCATAATTTCACACAACTTTCCATTTGATGATTAAAATTTCTGAATTTTCTGAATTGTAGGACCACGAGGCAGGAAGAAAGAGGAACGTGAAAGATGTAGGTGTGGATCCGATGTTAGAGACACCTGGAACTCCTTTAGATTGGTCTCTGCAATTCATGAGTCAGCAAAAGGAGATAATTGAACTGTGGCAATCATGCTGTGTACCATTGACCCACAGGACCTACTTCTTTCTTTTGTTCAGGGGTGATCCAACAGACTCCATTTACATGGAGGTAGAACTTAGAAGACTATCCTTCCTAAAAGAAACATTTTCTGATGGAAACCAGTCTGTGAGAAATAGTCAGACAATCACACTAGCTTCAAGGTTCTGTTCTCTCTTTCTGTCACTTCTGCATGTATTTCAGTTTCCTGTATTATTCGGAATCCAAATGTGCATATTGGCCAATACGACCAACGAAAAATTTCTACATTAAACATTGTGATACTTTGAGAAATAGATCATATGATTATTTATCCACACATAATCCCCTACAAAAAGCTATTGCCTGTTTTGTTGATTTGAATCACTTATGGTTGATTTAGTTTATTGATTTTCCTTGCACCATGGAGGTTAACTTGTTAACTAGGGTATTTCATTTCATGTATGTGCTTGGTTGAGGGGATACAGCGTGAAAGCACTTCGGCGAGAAAGAGGAATGCTTGTGAAGCTTATGCAGAGGAGGCTTTCCGATAAGGAGAGAATAAGGCTGTACGAGGAGTGGGGCATTTCATTGGATTCAAAGCGCAGGAGAATGCAGCTAGTGAACCGTTTGTGGAGCGAAAATGATATTAACCACGTAATGCAAAGTGCTACAATAGTTGCCAAGCTAGTGAGGTTTTGGGAGAGGGGCAAGGCCCTCAAGGAGATGTTTGGGCTTAGCTTCTCACCCCAAATCACGGGGCGGAGATCATCTTTTTCGTGGAAAAATAGCTCAGCATCTCTTTTATAGTCCTTTTTATTGTTTTGGCCCGCTCGTGTACAGTGTTAGAGAGTTTTATCCGTGTTTCTGATTGATCACACTCTTTCAACTTGTTCTGCATTCTTTCAACCATAGAAACGTGAGGATTGCAGCTTCATTGAGATAAGGGATGCGAGTTATTGATTAAGCCACTTTGGGCGGTTGTCTTTACTTTTTTTTTTTTTTTTTTTTTATCATTTTGGTGTATCATCTAACGAGTTTAAATTTTTCTCTTCTCTTGGTGCAAGGTTTGTTGCGTTTGTTTCATTGTAAACTACTTTAATTTCTCTCACTTTGAAGGAAGTCAGGCATAAGTACTTTTGTATATTACAGATCGAATTGTGCCACGAGGCAGTGTAGATCAGTATAGATTATTTTACATAACCGTGTGGACTTGTTCTTGTTTTTAGTTTCTCTGGTTACTGAAGTTTTATTTCTGAACTATTTTTATTTCGGTAAGCTAAATAATCTTATTTCGAGTAAAGCTAGTAATGGTATGTTTTTTTAAGGTATAACTAGTATGATAAGCTAGTAATGGTATGTTTTTTTCAAGGCAAAAATCAACCGAATATAGACCAGAAACAATAAAATAAATCTAATTAAAATAAATATAAATTAGAAATTCAATCTATTTTATTATATCTAAATTTAAAAAAATACAATTTATAGCCAACCTTAATTATGAGTAAGTCTTACTAAATGGACATAATTTCGTAACCACGCGAGTTTCTTTTAATGAAACCGGAGGAAACAAGATTTTTGGTATTGAAAACGAAATCATCCTATATTAAAATGACTTAGTTGTTTTTTATTCAAATTAAAGTCATGCCAGCATAGCAGATATCTTCAATTTAGAACATTTCCCTTAACAGTACTAAGTAATTTCTAGAATATTAATAGTAATAAATACTGTTACATAATCGTGCACAAATTACATCCAGCTAGAGTGGTTTGTTTGATTAGAAAAGATAGAGATGCAACCTATCCTCATTCTTTTTCTCCACAAACTCCATCATTCTGTCTGCCTTAGGAACAATTCCAGTGACTACCAGAGTTCAAACTAAACTCCAGCCATATTGCCACACTGTTCCGACACGATTTCAATTTTATTAAACCAAAATAGCCTACTTTTAACACAATTTCTATATTAAAGGTCATTCTCATTTAGTCTGATTTATCTATAATTGTGATTTTTTAAATTTATAAAATCTATAATCTGTGATTTACGTAAATTTATCTGATTTATCTATAATTGTGATGCACACTCATAATATTCTTTTCTTGACCTCTTTGGAAATTATTCAAAAAGGAAAAGCAATTCCCTTAAAAAGTGAGTGTAATGCCATTACGTTGAGAATTCAGGTAGTCTGTCTTGTGTGATTTTAAAATGGTTTTGAAAGTGCCACTGCCATTGTATTTTAGCATGATCTCTTAAGTTTGGTTTTTCATGATTTATTTATTTGTGGTTACAAACTATTTTTGTTTCGTTAACACACATTCATTATAGGAATATAAAAACTCTATCATCATAAAATGTGTAAATACCTTTTTTTTTTAAATAATAAACTTGTAAAGCTTCTATTTTTAAAGACCTTAAAATTTAGTTTGAGTATTATATCTTTAATTTTATTATTATTATTATTATTGTGATGATTTGTTGATATCTCATTACACTAATTTAAAGGTGGCCGAAAAAGTTATTGGTCACAATAATTCAAAGTTTTACTTGATCGGAAATTAATTAAAGAAAATTGAGTATTCATGAAAATAATTTATATCATATGTATACATCATATTCAAGTTAGGTCATGCTTTTCTTTTAAAAAGGTGGATGAAATATAGATTTTAATAAAAAGTTATTTGATTCAAAAAACTTTCATTAGAATACTTATAGATTTGAAGTCAATATAAATACTATTTTTAAACTATTATTATTATTGTATTAAATAATTTATAATATATTAAAATCTTTTATGTATTTATTTAATTTTTCTTAATTATTAAACCTACTGAGCTAAAAAAAGTTGAATATATACTATTACTATAAAATAAATTTATATTTTATTTCAGGACCTTATAAAAACAAACTTTTGGATTCGTAGTTTATTATATTTTATATAAGTAATCATATAAAATAAAATTTACAGTCCATATTACATAATAATATAAATATTATGATTATTAGTAAATCTATGTCAACTAGCAACACAATTGATCTCTCAATTATTCAAATACCTTATGATATTAAATAGTTTTAAACATGTTTGTAAAAAAAAGAAAAAAAAATCATGTTTTAATTTCAAAACATTGACCTTTAACAAAGACATGACAAGTAAAAAGGTTCACTGAAACTGTAGCCATATTCCCAATTTCAGAAGTGGAATGAAACATCACAAAAGACAAGTAATAAGGTTCACATATGAGCACTATCATTTACAAAAAAATGTCGTTTTTTTTTCTTTTTTTATCACAATACTGTTGAGTAAACTAAAGTCCAAGTGTTCATCAAAGCAGTAGCAGTTTTTTAATAAATTATCAGTGAAAAAAAAAGTTAAATTAGGATATAATTAATTATAATTTAAGTTTAATTACAAATGATTATAAGATATAATTAAAACATAAAAAATCATCAATTATACCTTAATTTTAATCAACTGCAATTAAAACATAAAAAATCATCAATTATATTTTAATTATAATCAATTATAATTAAAATTAATTCATAATCAATTATATATTAATTATAATCAGAAAAAATGGATAAATATCTTTATATGTTACATGGTATTCTAATCAGTTACAATACCCTATAACATCCACTCCTAATTACAGCATTACATAATTATATGTTGCACAATTTGTTTATGAACCTAATTTTAAATTTTTTAGTGTACTTTAATAATAAAACAATCATATTTGTCTATAAACTTACAAAATCCTGAAAAATAAGACAAAATGAATATAAAAAGTATAGTTAATTTGATTGGTATAATAGAAAAAAATTGAATACATTTAAAAAAAATTGTAAATAAAATTAAAAGTATAATTTTATATAAGAGTGATTTTTGAAATGTAAATTAAAATTAAAAGTGATTTTAAATTCAAATGTCTTTTTGATAAATTTTTAATATATAACGAAATTATGTTTTAAAATAATACTATATTAAAATATATTTTTTCTCAATTTGTGTGTTTATTTGTATAGCTAACTGTGCACATACCCAGATTTCCTTCTGTTAAAAGGAACACAAGCTAAAAAGATTCTAAACATTATAATTTGTATAAATACGTAATACTTTTCATAAACATATTGACATTTCTGTTTTATTTTAACTCACATTTTATTCAAAGTAAATAGGACTAGTGTTTAAATTGGTGCTAGTTTTTTGTGTGATGATTATGTGAAACGTTAAAAATTGAATTATATAAATATAAATATGTTTATAAATTAAAACAGATTAATGTGATTACTAAAAGTCAATGAGAGTGAATCTAAAAGGTATAAATGTCTCCTTTTTAAAAATAAAAATAAAAATTACAAGTAAACTAGTCTCCTTTGAAAACAAAAATTAAAAGTCAACCTTACTATTAACCATATATTTAAATATTATATATGTGTATATGTGCTCTTCTAGAAATTATGCATTAAATATAAATGATAATATAAAAATATATTAAATAACATTACCTTTTTCTTCATTTATTTTAGTCCCGAATATTTTTTATTTTATAAAGGTTGTTCTTATTATTAATAATAATTTCTATAAAAAAATCAATTTTTAAATAAATAAATAAATATATTTCTAGTCGGTGAATTTGGATATAAAAGTAAAATTTGTTATTATTTTAAATTTTGTTATAATTTAATCTTAAATTTTAAAAATAAATAAATTTAATCATTTCAATCTTGAATTTTTTTACTTTGGGTTTGAAATTAAGATTTGAAATGTTAATATTATTTCATAAATTTCCATTCAAATGTCAATTTAAGCATCATTTAACACATAAAAAAAATTAATATTATTAAGTTAAAATAATTATATATAAACAAAAAAAATATCAAAACTTGAGAAAATAATGAATTTTAATTTTGAATTTAAGTTTAATGATTAGGAACAGATTTCACCTTTAAATATAATAAGATATTTTGTCATTAAAAATTGATAAATTTTATTGAATCTGTAAGAAAAATTCTATTTTTTTACCATTGATCGAAGAACTTAAAAAGAAAACGAAGTGTATGCAACAATTAGGTATTATTTTGGTTATGATTATTTTCCAAAGATCCATGATAAGATTTTATTTAAACTTTTTATTATTAAGAGTCAGAAATGTTGATAATAATAATCATTTTTTTATTTACATTAGTTTAATTATATATTTATTATTTATAAATAATATAAGTTTATTTTAATATAACCTCAATTATTAAATTTTAATTAATAATTACAATTATGCATTTATCGTGTGAAGTTAATCTGTAACTGCCCACGAAAAAGTGAATCTCAACCACTGAAACAATCCGATACTGTAAAACCCGTGATGAAATATTCCACGGAGTTTGTTGGCAAACCATTTCCAAGGTTTTTTAAGATAATAATTAGTGAAGTATTTGTTTCGTGTACAGTTACTTTTTTCCTTAGTTTTTTTTTTTTAAATTCTATTTATTTTTATTATCTTTTTTAGGAATATTTGTTCGTCTTAAAATACTTATTTATATGTTACGATCAAAATTTTATTGTTTTAAGTATACTCTTTTGTTTTTAAGTTTGGCTGAGTTGGAATAGAACTTTTGAAAAACTGAGATTTTTTTTTTTAAATTGTTGTTTCTTTGTATTGTATAAAACTTTTATATAAATCTGGTTATGACTATACTTTGGGTAGCTATTATAATATCATTTTTTTTAAATAGTTGAATTATTTTTTTATTTATTAATTTTGTGATTTTTACTTCAATAATAGTATTAAATTATTAAAATGAGATGTTATATTTAATAAACTTCTAATTTTTTTATTATAAATATCATAACTAATTTATAACTAGTAACAAATTATTGCACGTTTGTTTGACTAGAGAGTGAAGAGTCGGAGAGAATGACATAAGTGTGAGATAAGATAACGACAGGGAACGTGCTTCTTCCTTATTCCAATTATATATGGTCAGTGTTCTTCTAAAAAAAACTGCATAATCCTCAAAACAAAGATGGCTATGGAGGAAGCTGTATCTATGAAACAAGATTTTGATCCTCAAAACAAACCCAAAAGAAACAAGTTTGCTTTAGCTTGTGCCATTTTAGCTTCCATGACTTCTATCTTACTAGGTTATGGTGAGTATTACACTGCTACGTATATATTTTCTATTCCTTCGTTGATTTTTCTCAGTCCATGATTTTCTTAAAAATACTAAAAGAATTTTAATTACTACAGATATTGGAGTAATGAGTGGAGCAGCTTTGTACATACAACGAGATCTCAGAGTGTCGGATGTGAAAATCGAAATCCTGAATGGTATCATCAACCTCTACTCGCCGGTCGGTTCTTTCATCGCCGGCAGAACCTCAGACTGGATAGGTCGCCGCTACACCATTGCGCTCGCCGGCGTCATCTTCTTCGCCGGAGCAATCCTCATGGGATTCTCCCCTAACTACGCCTTTCTCATGTTTGGCCGCTTCTTCGCCGGCGTTGGCATCGGCTTCGCCTTCCTCATCGCCCCTGTCTACACCTCCGAAATCTCTCCTACCTCCTCTCGCGGCCTCCTCACATCCTTACCAGAGGTTCCTATTTCTCTCTCCTTCCAATCATGTTTCAATTACTTCAAAGTACCGAGTTCGAAGCTGCATAAGTAAGAATTTCAAATTCTCAATTCGAAAGTTACGTTCAGCCGTGTTGTGAAATATTGAACTGTTTTTTTTTAATCGAGTGAAAATTGTTTTATCAAATTAGAAATAAACTATGCGCTCGAACTGAGCTGAACGGTATAACAAACTATTTGTTTCGTTGATGTAAAAATTGTTTAGTTGACATGGCTAAGATCAGTTTGGTTCTCTCTGATGCATTTCGATTAGTTAATAAGATGAAACGACGATTCGATGTAGCTATTTTTGTTTTCAGATATTCCTGAACGGAGGGATTCTGATAGGATACATTTCAAACTATGGATTTTCGAAGATGTCGCTTCGGCTTGGATGGCGGCTCATGCTTGGAGTGGGAGCCGTTCCGGCTATGTTTCTAGCCGTGGTAGTGCTAGTTATGCCGGAGTCACCGAGGTGGCTGGTGGCGCAAGGTCGATTAGGCGAAGCCAAAAAAATTCTGTACAAAATCTCCGACTCCGAGGAAGAGGCTCGGCTAAGGCTAGCCGACATAAAAGAGACGGCTGGGATCCCTCAGGACTGCGACGACGACGTCGTATTAGTGAACGAGCAAAGTCACGGGCAAGGTGTATGGAAAGAGCTTTTCCTCCACCCCACGCGCCCGGTTCTCCACATCTTCATCGCGTCGCTCGGGATTCACTTCTTCGCGCAAGCCACGGGCATCGACGCCGTCGTTTTGTACAGCCCGAGAATCTTCCATAGCGCCGGAATCAAATCCGATAACTACCTTCTGCTGGCGACGGTGGCGGTTGGGTTCGTGAAAACCGTTTCCATTTTGGTTGCCACGTTTTTGTTGGACCGGGCCGGGCGGCGCGTGTTGCTTTTGTGCAGCGTCAGTGGACTGATATTTTCGCTTGTGACACTGGGTGTGAGTCTCACCGTGGTGGGCCATTCTAGGTCGACGCTGACGTGGGCCATTGGGCTTAGCATCGCTGCGGTGTTGGCCTATGTAGCTACATTCTCGATTGGGTCGGGGCCCATCACGTGGGTGTATAGCTCAGAGATTTTCCCGCTTAGGTTGCGCGCTCAGGGCGTGGCTATTGGAGCCATTGTGAATAGGGTGACGAGTGGAGTGATCGCAATGACTTTTCTGTCCCTCTGTAAGGCCATTACAACTGGGGGTGCTTTTTTTCTCTTCGCCGCCGTCGCCGTCGCTGCGTGGATTTTTCACTACACCATGCTCCCCGAAACACGTGGGAAGACTCTTGAGGAAATTGAAGGCTCTTTCGGTCATTTCTGGAGGAACCCTAAACCCAAAGGACTTCATGGCACTAACGGCGATATCCCATTAACGAGCAGTGTTAAAACTTCCACAAATGTTGATTAGGATAATAAGGTATCTTCTAATATTTTTTTCTTCCGAAGTACCCTTATGATATGTGCTTGGCAAATGAGCTGTATTTTCATCTCTGAGGTCAAATTATTAGGGTGCCTCATTCACTTATTGTATAGAATAAATATTATGTATATAGCTATAATATAGTCTTTTTTAAATTCATAAATTATAATGAGTAAAACTATTAAGATAATCATATAATTTGAATGAATTGGCAATTACAAAAAGAATTTGATTGATAGTTATAAACTACCAGTGTAAATTGACACTACTAGTTAATCAGATACTATGATTAGTATGACTTGAAATATATTTATCTAAACTTATAATACGTTAGGATATGTATTTGGATAATTACGATAAAACGATCTACAAAGGAATTTAGTTCAACAAATCAATCCATCACTTAAAAACGGGACCTAGTTGTTTCTCTTACTTTATTTCAATTATATTTTCTAATTAGTTTAAGATCTGTCATTTTGGAAGGAAGTGTTAAAAAATATATAAACTCTAGTTCTCTTTTTTCTTTTTAACTGAAGGGGTCAGTCGCGTTTTAAAAACAGCATAACGAGTTTTAATTATTTTAAAAAGATATCATCCGTCAGATACTGCTTTTTATTAAAAAATTATGTAGAGATAAGGTAAAAGAAATAATATTTTTTAAAGTTATCTTGGTATAAAATACTTAATGTTTTTCGAATGGCTAAAAAATAATAATTTGAAAGAGTTAAAAAATGTTAACAATTTGTAGAGAAAATGCAATGAAATGTGCTGTAGTACATGTTCTGATACATTACCAAAAAATAATATTGACTACAATACAAGCACAACCACATTTTCAAACGTATACCGCTTTCCAAAATCTCAATACGGTGAATGGCAACTGCTAAAGTCCTTAAAAGGTCGATGATGATGATAATGCATGCATGCATGCATGATTAGAAAGAATAAAGAATATGGCAGTTACGAGGGAAAAATTGCTTCAAGAAAGAATTGCTTTAAGGGCATCCTTGACGTAAGAATATTTGAAGGTGAAACCCAACTTCTTAGCTTGAGTAGGAAGCACTTTCTGCCCTTCTAAAACCTTCAAAGAGAATAAGTTATAAATGGCAACAGTTAAGTAGAGTGAGAAAAAATTAAGCAGAGATTATTCCTTACCACAGAAGCACCTTCTCCAAGGACAGCCTTGAGTGCAAAATCCGGTACCGGCAGCCATGAGGGACGAGCCAATACATGTCCCAGCTGGTCACACAATTCTGCCAGTCGCACAGGATTTGGTGCAGTTCCATTGATAACACCTAAACAAACATCATTCACGATAATGCAACAAACTAAACAAAAAAAAGAAAAAAATGCCTTGAAAATGTCTGGAGTGGCTTGGGGTAATCTCAAAAGGAATAACATAATTTAACCGTGTAATTCTGGCTGTCCATTATTCATTTGCATTTTTTTTTGGAAGAATTTTGATAAATTCGTTTTGGGGATATGGCAGTGAATAATTCACCTTTGTAAGATGGATTTGATAGCGCTTCATATATCAAATTGACAATGTCATCCAAGTGAATCCAGGAGAACCTGTACGAAAGAATAAAAAGAACTCAAGTACTCAACTATGACATCTACCATGAAATTAATACAAACTAAACATCTTATTGGCAGCAATCAATCCGTAAAAAGGGCTGTTTTTGCTTCATCGACTGTCTTAGAATGGGCTAAAAATACTACGAAGTACATCTCTTACAAGCGAAAGACACTGAGTGAAATACCATTGTTTTCCAGAACCGAGAGGTCCACCAGCAAACAAATTGAAGAGAGGTATCATTTTAGCTGCGGAGAGTCAGGTGTTATTATCAGTTAAACCCAACAATATCATGAATTTTCAATAGTTTTTTTATCAGATATAATTTCTTCATGACATTAAACAAGAAAAATACTTGTATCACAAAATATATTTTGTTTTAAGATCATATTTAATAGAATCACGAATATAAGCCTAAGGGCATAAGTGGACAATAATAGTATAGGATATCAAATACTATATTAAAGTCCATAATTTGCACTTTAGAAGTCAAACCTAGTGCTCCACCATCTTTACCAAGAACAACACCAATGCGAATTAGAGTCAGTCTAACATCTCCGTTTACCTTTAGGGCTGTTGATTCCCACTCCCTACAAACCTGTATAGAAGGGGCATTCTTGGTGAGTGCAATCTAGAAGCTACAGTTGGACATGTTTCCATATTTTTTATTGGGAAGATCTCACAATACACACTCAGATATTTTTCCAAATTTGAGTCTTATTCTTCATTGATAATTGAAGGACTTTAAATAACCATGATACTTACAATATTATGGAAATAAAAATAAAATCTGAAAATAAAATATCAACTGACTTAAAAATAAAATCTCTTTAACCTATCATAAAACAATATTCTACCTAGATAAGTAGAAAATCATAACTACCCATTCCTATTTTATCTCTATCAAATCAAATCAAATATTACTAGACCCAAAACTAATAAAATAATAAATCTCTAAAATTTAAGTTTATCCCAACAATCTCGAGGGACAGAAAGTTAGATAGAAGTAGCTCCTATTTTTCATAATCAATACCTTCATTTAACTTGTATATTTTGTATTAGACACTTTAAAAGTTCAGTCTCGAGATCAAATTTCAAAGTAGGAAACTGGGTTCTTTTTGCACTTTCAACAAAATAATAAATGTTGGTTTTCATACCTTTAGTTGACTCGAAAATATCGGATTCGTAGGAACTGAATGATCATAAACACACTTTCAAAGGAAAAATAGACAAAAGCTATTTATAAGATATATCAATTATGACCAATATTCTTAAACACCATCAACTAAGTAGAAAAACAGAAAGCTAAGAGATTAAAAAAGTCATCATATGAAATGTTAAATAAGAAAGATCAATATCCTTTTGAATTCATGAGTAATACTCTTTAAATATTCCATCCATTCACAAAGTAAAGATTTTTTTTTTTATTTTCTACTTTCTCATCACATTTTAAAATCTTATTTTTCTGTACAGTAGTAACAAAAGCATGTATTTTTTTCCTTACCTCGGCCAAATAATCATTTCCTGATGGACTTTGTTCATCAAATACTTGTGTCTCATTGGTACCTGAACGTATTAAAGTGGAAGGAAAATGAAAAAACTTGCTGTGCACGCATAGTTATTAACCAGTCAGTGAATATAACACGTGCTCCAAAAATAATTATATTTGCTAGCCAATGCATTAAACAACCAATGATAATATGAATCTCCAAGCAAGACAATTACCAATTAGTATTGAATCATTTTTTGCATACAAACATACATACCATAATAACCAACAGCTGTTGCACTAACTAGAACTTTAGGTCGAATTTCATCTGGTGCACTGTTTATCAATTCTACAACCTTTGCTACGAAATAAATAGGTCAGGAAGAATAAGCAATGATTTATGCAAATAGCGGAAAATTCTGTGGAGGCCCATATTTTTACCAAGAGAAAATAATAAAGAACATATTTATTTTCATTTTTGTCAATGGGAAATGTATGCTTACCTTTGAAGTCACTCTAATCCTGCTCTGCTTGATTTCCTTCTTTATCTGCAGCATTAAAATGTATGTTACTCCCTTGGAATTGTGCATGTGCTAATTTTACCAGCACAAAAAAGGTTAGAGGAAGATGAGACAGAAAAATAGACAGTGTATGTGTATGTATAGTCAGTTAGTTCCTCTAAAAAATAATGTCCAACAGATTTCAACTTACATCAGTGTCCAATTTAGAAAAAGTTTCTGAAATTATACATCAATATATTATTTATAATTTCAGAATTCTGGATATAAAAATGTCGTATGTAAATTTTCTTATTCCAATAAAATTTATAACAAATGAAAATGAGGCCTTTCCAGCGCAACTAGAAAAGAAACACATACTGCAGTGATAAACTACAAATCAAATTAGCCTGAACAGAGACAATATCAAATCATTAGAAAGATACCTAATATGTCTTGATAACCACACCAAATAGGTGTAAGTTGAAGACTAAATCATCTAAGTAGTGGAAGTAATAAGAACGGCAATAACCTCAGGAGACCATCGGGTACTTATGGGCAGTCCAGCCAAATTCACAACCCCCGTTGAGCCCTGAATGCTATCTTTCCATTCTGGCTCTTGTGCAATTTTGATTCCTGGAAAATCTTTTGCTGTAGATACCAAGGCAAAATTAACCAATTAATCCAACTTACAGTATATGTCTGAAAGAGTCAGGTTGAGCAGAAAATTGTTATTTTTCTCTACTGAGAAAAATAAATGCATGAATTGAAACCAACAAATGTATATTACTTATAATTTAAAAATTGAAGCTATTATGCTGTAATTGAAGTTGATGTGTCACTTTGGTCTCTTGAAAAGGTTTGCAGCTGGGAATAAGTTTGTCGGTATTCTTTTGTAAAGTGTGAGTGTTAGTGCACATTCATAGCATTAATTTATTACCTTCTTACCCGGAAAAATTGTTTCTGCTTTAGATTTAGATCGCGTCAAGACGTGAACACTATGATTGTCTGCAAATATTGTTATTGAGATGCAAGTTAGCTTAAATGTTTACACATATACCCACAGAAGCTTAGAATTTAATTGATAAAAAATAGCCAACCAAGTGTCTAACAAAATCCAGGGGTTATACGGATTCATAATCACGAAGGATGCAACTATTTATGTTCGTTTAGTTCATATTTTTCAAAACAACAGCTCACTGTGTGCAATATAGATGTACAAGAGAGCACTAGGAAAATACAACCACAATGCATTTTAAAATGAAATTAATGCAGGATTAAAAATGGCCGAAATCTAGATGTACAATAGATCACAAGGAAAATGCTGCATTTCATATCATAAAAGATAAACAAATGTGCGCATTAAGCAAGAGGGTGGCATAACCTGCATGCAGCCTTTGCACCAACCTTCTACCAATAAAACCCGTTGCTCCAGTTACAGATATGATCATTTTACTTCCCTGCAAAAACACTTTTAGCTGATAATGTGAAACCCAAACTAAATGATCAGTTAGAGAAGGAAAATGATAACAGTTAACATGACCTTCTCAATATGCAAATTAACAATGTAATGTTCAACAAAAAGCATGGTTCCTAGACGTATAGAAGCAATCTCGTGAATCCTTAAAGTAAATATTAGTTATAAGCAACACTTAAACAAGGCATACAAAGTTGCATGGCTCATCCCTCTTCAATTTTTGGCTTGTGAGGTTGAGAGGTGGAAATCTTAAAAGATTGTAATACCACCTGCCAAGCCAAAGACAGGTATAACTTTGACACTGATAATCACAGCTGGCACTCTTATTTAGAACCAAAAGAGCTATCGATCCTAACCGAATAAGGTTTCCTAAGGCGAGATGAAGACAAACCTAATATGATTATTAGCATCCAAAATCATTCGACTCTAACAACTAACATTTGCCTATAACAATAATAATAATAACAACAACAGAACGGATAAGCAATACCTTGGGATCTTGATTAGTGACGCACCAAACCCTAAAGCTCCTGGTCTCTCTGGTCTGGTAAAACGGAAGGAACGTGCATTGATAGAAAGTGGAGAATGCAGAAAGGTGAGAAATGAAAAGGTTGGTTCCATGAATGAACTTACAGAGAGAGATCGAGGAAGATGAAGCGACGGAGAGATGGTGTGAGACCATGTCAAAGCAGTGGCTCCACACATTTCCATTAGGATTCAGCACTCACCACAATTTGGAAGACACAGAGTGAGTGAGTGTTAACAAACTATGCATTCTTATTGTTATTCTTATTCTCGCCGTGGTTTATTTGGAGCCACACCAACTACCTTCTCATATCCATCCCTCGCTTTCACTTTTCTGATTGGACCATCCATTTTTTTTCTTTTTAACTCTTCAAAAACATAATTTCTTCTGGTTAGAGTTTATATACATTATCAGAAGGACAAATCCTGATATAGAAATAGCGTTTTAAAGCGGATAATATTTTCAATGTAGTCAAATCAGTATAGCCATGATATTTGGGATTTCTTTTTTTTTTGGTTTTTTGGTATTAAGAGTATCGTTTGATACTCTAGGGACGATTTATAATATATGATTTTAGTGGGTGACTTTTTTTTTTTCATCATTAAATATAATAGTGTTTTCTTTTTATTATATTTCTTCCTGAGTGTTATGGAGGATAAAATGGTGATTGTCTTGATATGAGACTATATTGAAGTAATAAAGAGTGAGAGGAATGTGTCATCTTCTTTTTCAAAAAGAAAAAAAAAGAAGAGTGACATGATAAAATATAAAAATAAAGTGTCTTATTCTCATTATTTTTTTGGAAGGAAAGTCATGAAGTACTAAATTTTTACAACGATGTGAATAAATCTCGAAAATTAATGATACGAAAATATTTTTACATTTATTTAATATCGAATATAAAGATAAAATAGTCATAAAAATATATTTTTTGTATTTTTTCCAAGTAAAAAAAGAGTAAAATGTAAATAAGAGTAGTGTAAAATGAGTTTAAAAAATTTAGATGTATTAATTATTTAAAACAATACAATCAAGAATTATTATGAAGTTGAGAGATAATTTCACAAGATTTTGAAAATATTGAAATGAAACTTAGATAATAATGATAATAATTTACTACTTTTTAATGCATATCCTAAAACGTATGAACATTTGAATTTTAATTTTTTGGTTCAAGAAAGAATAAATTATTATCCTAAAGGAGGTTCAAATCTCAATTTGGACTAAGAAGCTATATGAAATTTAAAGAGTTTAGGAAAAATGATAATGAATTTGATACGACTGTCTCAATGTTGAAGAATGAGAAAAAGAGAGAAACAAATGGGGAAGAACTTGGATTTTTAAAGAATCACACGTGATCACTAATTGGTTTATTTAAAAGTCAGAAGGTAATTGAATGCAAGTAGGTATTAAAACAATGAAATAATACCAAGTGGAAAAAAAGAAAGTTTATAAGACAAAATCATTGGTGAAATGTTTTACTCAAGAAGAGGAAATTGAATACAATGAGGTTTTCTCTCCTATAATAAAACATTATTTGACACAAATTTTGTCATAGTTTTGAGTTAGAACAATTGGAAGTCATGACAACCTCCTTACATGGAGATTTGGAGATATTTACACATGTCAATTTGAGAAATTTTGTTAAAAACAAGGAAGATGAAACTTAAAGTTCAAAGAAATATTAGACCCTGAATTTGATATGAAAAATTTTGGTTTTGCAAGGTGACTTGAAATAGATAGACAATCTACTTATAACAAAGAAGTTGTCACAAGTTATTTAGATGCACATTATACAAGAAAGTGACTTTCAAAGCGCATGTTCACATTGTTTAAGACTATAATTTAATTTGTTGGAAAAAAATTACAATTTTGTGGTGGTTTTACGTACTACCCATATAGAGTATACCATACTCACATAGGGGTAAATGAGATTTTGTGTAATTATTTATCAAGATAGTTAAGGTGTCTTACATTTAATTGTTGTTTAGGGTTGATTAATTTTTCATTGAAGAATAAAGAACAATTATGGAAGAAAGTTCTTTTGTGATTTATAGTCAATATGGAGAATTATGAAGATGGTTGTAAATGAAACCATATGAAGAAAAACACATTAAACCTATCTGCTAGATTATCTATTAAACCGTTTACTAGTTACTAGATTATCTATTAAACCATTTGCTAGTGCGTGGACAGTAGATTACATACATAAAGACTGTTTACTAGACCATTTATAGGTTACACCATTTAGTGGTCATTCAGTGGTGCATGAATAGTATATTATTTCATGTTTTAAATCTTTCTGTTATATTTGATGCCTATATATATAAAGTTTTATTTGATATCCTGTAAATATTTATGGCAGATTATCTTAGAGCATGTATTTTTCTTATTGATGCGTTTCTTTTATTATTCCAAACCTACCAGAAGCAATCAAAGTGAAGTACTTTTCTCTCAGTATTGACAATAGTCGACGGTAAAACATAATTTCTATCCAATCAGGCTCAAGCGAAGGAAAGTAATAGTAGCAACCGCAAACAACTACGAAACGAACCGAATGGATAACTCGGACAATATGTTTAATTTGTCTAAAAAGTTTAAATTTGAGTTAAACATACAAAAGATCAATTGAATGTAAAGAAAAAATAGGGTTTTAAATTCGAGCTTGACATACAAAGATCAATTGAATGTAAAGTTACTGAAAGGGAAAATAATACAAGCCTACTACTCTCCTTGACAAGAAATGGCAGCCAAGGACCGTGTGATGAACGTTGACAGTTCCGAAGTAGAGAAAAATATCGTATCAAATTTGCTGCTACACGTGACTAGAGTGCGTTATTGTAAGAAAATAAGAAAATATCCTTAACCTAACTCATGGATCTTGTAGCGCCGCGTAAGTCATGCACGAGTGAGAGGTTCAGAAAAAAGCAGGTTAGATGAAGACTCATAAATGAATGATTTTGATGAGGTGAAGAAGCACGTTGAAACATCAATTAAATCTGATTTCTCAAGATCACTGCTTCTCTCTGATTATTCATACCATTCTTCAATTTTTTACCTTTATACTATTGGTTTATTTGTCTGTACAACAATTTAACATAACATTTAAATGAAAAAAAAAACAGTGAAATTTAAAAATAAGTATGCAAAGATACATATAATAATCTGACTTTAATCTACAAATAACAAAACTCTTATATTACAGCTCATCTAGTAATTCCGTTGTATTTCTAGTAGGGAAAAATAATACCACATTCAAAATTAGTACACTGACAAGTTAGCCTATTCAACTCAATCAAGTTCATTTCACATTTCGTTCCTGCCTCCACAATAACACGATTCAGAATAATATTAGAGTGCTCAAAATGTTCATTTATTCAGAACGTCCATGTGGATTCAGAGTATACAACTAACTGATCAAAACACAAGGCAACGTTTAGCAACACTAGCAACCAATATTAAAAGACTCGTTAATACAAATAAATTACAATGGCAGTAGCACAAAAAATTTAATACTAAGGTTATATGGCACAGGGAAAAAAGAAGCTTAAGAAGCTTTATTAAGCAAAGAAAGACTACACTTATACAAACACAAAAATGACTGGTGCAGCTACTGCTTTCACATAAGTATGTGTTAAATCCTGAAAGTGCCGTCCCAACATTACTAACCTCCACAATTAACAATTTACCCCCTCGCCCTCATAATAAGAAGGTTAAAAGCAGAAGGGAGATCAAAGAATATTTTGCAGCACATATTTCTTAATCAGCTCTAGACTGACCAGCACGAGAAGACAGGATGATACCAACAATGAGACCATACAGGGCAAGAGCTTCAGCAAAGATGAGGATGAGAATCATTCCAACGAAAAGCTTTGGCTGCTGCGCATTGGCTCTGTGGACGAAGATTAATTGTTTAAAGCAAGAATTTTAATAGGATTCATTATAAAAGCTATATCCCTGTATCAAACTAACAGCAAAATCTACATTTTATCAAGGATAACATGATAACATGTCCATTGATTGAAAGCATAGCGATTGCATTAAGTATCACCCTGAAATCTATACACTTCAGAATATGATCAAAACAGGTCGAATAAAAAAGGTGATCAAATGAGTATCCACATTAATCATAAGATGAGATGCCAAGGCAGAAGAATAATACCTAACACCAGCATCACCAACAATACCAATAGCCATGCCAGCAGAGAGCCCAGCCAGCCCACAGGCAAGACCAGAGGAGAGATGTGCATAACCATCAAAGAGGTAATAAGATTTGGCCTTGGGATTAATGCCAGTACTGATGATGACAGCAATAATAAGACCATAAATACCCAAAACTCCAGCCATAACAACAGGAACAATAGACTTCATCACCAGCTCCGGTCTCATCACACCCATCGAAGCCACGCCCACACCACTCTTTGCTGTGCCATAGGCAGCTCCCATACCTTCCTCCGTCATTTCAAGTAACTCTTAGTAAGATAAATCTACAGAGAATGAAGAGCTAACAAAGAATCTCACAATTCCTCTTTCTATGTTTAAATACACAACATTCAAGCTCTTGTACCGATGAATTTCAAGAATAAAAACAACGGGAAGCAATTTCAATAGACTAATTTTGTCAACTGAGAGTCAAAAAGCAACGAAAATTCTAACCAAAATTATTCGTATCAGTCATCAACCTATATCTACGAGAAAAAAATCAGTCCTTATAAGCCAAAATGAATCTACGATTTGCAGCTACGCAATTGAATCCAACAAAACAATTGAACCGCAGAAACTACCAAAGAATAACTGAATCAACCAACAATAACAAATACTATTTGCCTTTTTTCTTTCATGCAGGGATCAAATTGCGCATAGGAAAATAAAATTTCCTAATACAATCTCGAAAGAGATCATGTAGCTACTACGAACATAGATCTAATTGAGAAAATAGGTATTGAATTACAGGAGAAGACGAGTGCAGCTGCGGCCCCAAGGAAGCCGAAAAACGGTGCCGTCTCATCGCCACTGAAGGAAGCCATAATCACTGCAACGACGTCGAATAGATCTGATCTGAGAAGTGAGATATTCCGGTTTCCCCACAGAGAGGTTCCACGTTCCGATCTCTGTTACCGTACAGTGTGGAGGGGAAGGAACCTTTTCCATTATTTTATAGTTGGTTAATTACCTTCCGTGCCCCCAACTGGACCGGTAAAATATAACCCGACCCGAATTTAACCGGTACAGTCCAGTTGTCATAACTTCATGCCCTTATTCAGTTTTTTCTTCCCACACGTCCAAAAGTTCTTAGCTCAACCCATCATTTTTTAAAATAAACATTTTACTCTTTGTAAAAGTCACTCTCCGATGCATTTTAGAACAAGTTTTCCAAAAATTATTTCTAGAGAAATAAATTTTTAGAATCGAATTTCAGAACAAGTTTTCAGATCGTATACATGCAATAACTTCTGAAATAAGTTTTTTTAAATTGAGTTTTCTAAAACTAGTTTTTCATAATATATTAAATGTCTTCTGAAAAGAGTTTTGTGGGACGAACCTTTTTTACAATGTGTTTTCTCTCTTAAGGGGTGCAGAAGAAATTAATAGGGTGCAGGAAGTAATTTCCTTTGTTTTATGATAGTCTTGGGCTTCTACCCGCATTGTGGCCCAAACATGTAGCATAAGAGATCATGGTCAAAAGCATGCAGTAGCAGAGGTGAGTGGAGGAGGAAGAGAAGAAAAGCATGGCAATTACGCTCAACAATGGCTTCAAGATGCCCATCATTGGACTGGGTGTGTGGCGCATGGAAGGAAAAGCAATCAAAGACATAATTCTCAATTCCATCAAAATTGGTTATCGCCATTTTGATTGTGCTGGTATTCTAGTGTTCCAAATTTAGCATAAATCTTGCGCTTCTTAATCTAGATTGCAATCTTCTACCTTCTTAGGCATTTTTTTACGGTATGAGCAACATTCGAATTGAATCCAAAATCCCTGATTAAAACAAAATAATTTACCTTAGTTGATGCACGCGGTCGATGTTCTTTTTGTGCAGTCTAAAGTATTAAAACGATTAAAGTTACTGTCTTTTTTCTGAATATTCTGATGCCTCCTTTTATCCCTTTTATACTGTTAGATTAACCCCACCAAAACCTGTTGATTAATTAATGTCAAAGCATAAGTTTTAGTTGATGCGTTTACTTAGTGATGTGTGGATTGGCATAAGGTGGTTGACGAGATTTGGATGCGTTGTTGCAGCTGACTACAAGAACGAAGCAGAAGTAGGAGAGGCCCTTAAGGAGGCTTTTGATAGTGGCCTTGTGAAGAGGGAGGACCTTTTCATTACCACAAAGGTTAGTTTCATAGTAATTCCTGTTCGTGATTTGTGTAGGTGAAGATGGTAATGATAATTGTTCTGATTCAGATAATTACAGTCTTACTTTGCTTTTGAATGTCCTTCTAGCTTTGGAATTCCGATCATGGCCACGTTCTTGAGGCATGTAAAGACAGTCTCAAGAAGCTTCAGTTAACTTATCTAGACTTGTATCTTGTTCATTTTCCTGTTGCCGTAAGACATACTGGTATGTCCGTTTCCTTTAATTATCTTTCAGTGCATGTATGGTTACAACTATAACTATCACTGTTAAAGGAGTCATCTAACCGAGCATCTTTGAACATTACACTGAAAACACAGTTGAGCTTCAATTCCATACAAACGAGATCAGTCATATATATGAATACTTCTGCTTTGTTATTCTGTGATAATGTATACTTTATATGCTGGCTACTTTACAAAATTAGCTCAAATCATGAAATTTTGTTTGGGATTTTTAACAGTGATTTCATGCACATTTGAATGCCTTCTAATATAATTTTCGCATATTGCACGCATGCAGGGGTTGGTAATACTTCTAGTCCTTTGGATGATGATGGAGTCCTGGATATAGATACCACCATATCCCTGGAAACTACCTGGCATGCGATGGAGGATCTTGTTTCATCCGGCTTAGTTCGCAGCATAGGGATCAGGTGCAATTTGGTTATGCAAACCATTTTTGCTATGTTCAAGTAGATGCCCCAAAAAAAATTTTTTACTACCCTTTAAGGGCAAGTTTTGCCCAGTTATTTAGCACAGTAAAATCCAGAATGAAGAAAGATAAAACAAACAGTCCTGTCAAGTTCACGAAGATTGACATCTTGACAACCTCTCATTAGTCATTAGTCATTAGTCACATAATTTTAAATGCACTTTTCAGCTCCTACATGAAAGTTTATATTGTTGGAGGATGATTAAAAAGACTTGCAGCCAAGTCTCTTTGCATTATCCATCTTTATATGCTGTGATATGAATCTGATTTTTGGATCTCCATCATTCTGGTTTGTTCACCCTTGCCTCAGGTTTCAGGTAACCCTTTATTTAAATTGATTTCTGTTAGACTCTTGTACCATGATGAAGAGGAATGTATTGGATAACCCATCTATGTTTGATTTAACGGTCTAGATATTCCTAGTATTAACTTGAGAAATGGTTGATTCTTTTTATTGAAATTGCATTCTTACAAAAATGTTATTTGCAGCAACTATGATATCTATCTGACAAGAGATTGCTTAGCGTATTCCAAGATAAAACCTGCTGTAAATCAGATTGAAACCCATCCATACTTCCAGCGTGAGTCTCTCGTCAAGTTTTGTCAGAAGCATGGGATTTGTGTCACTGCACACACTCCATTAGGAGGTGGTGCAGCAAATACTGAATGGTTTGGTACGGTTTCATGTTTGGATGACCAAGTTTTCAAAGTGAGTGGTCAATACTAGTTTCCGAGCACAAAGTTATTAACAAACTACCATAACTGCCTGCAATTGTGTATGAAAAAACGGTTTCACGGAGTAGATTAATTTGAGGAGGTTGTACCATTTTCTTTGATTTCAGGGTCTGGCTGAAAAATACAAAAAGACTACCGCCCAGATTGCTCTTCGCTGGGGCATTCAGAGGAACACTGTGGTCATTCCCAAATCGTCAAAACTGGAGAGGCTGAAAGACAACTTTCAGGTGTTTGATTTTGAGTTGTCTAAAGAGGACCTGAAGCTCATTGGAAATCTAGATAAAGCATATCGTACTAATCAACCAGCTGTGTTTTGGGGCATAAATCTGTATGCATGAGAATACCGTTCCTAAGAATGTATCATGATCTTCCAATATGCAAAAACATACTGGCCGTTGGATCTTGAGACTTATCTTGACATTCAGAGATGGCATAAGCTTCAGTGTCCTTGGTAGTCCATTGATTTGATCATCCAATCTCTTCTTTTCGATGGTTCAAATATTATCTTTTTAGCCCATAGAAAATTTCGTGGACTAAATAAAAGGGAGATTTCTGAATATTTGTAGTTAATTCTTTTGCCCATTTGCTCTCTTCCCTTTTATTTTCCGTTCTATATGAGAGTCCTCATCTTTGGAGATGTGAACTTTTAATTGATAAGTTTCTCAAATATAGAAAATACAATAATAAAAAATTGGCAAATTTTGTTAATTACGATACTTCAACGAAGAAATAACTGAAATTTTTTTATCACTGAGTCAGTCTCGTAAGACGTCATTTTTAAAATTTTGTATAATGTTGTTTATCGATCTTCTGTTCATCTTTTTTATTTCCATCATCTAATGTGACACTTCCAATTTATGTTTAACAAGGGTAGATATTTGCCAAGATCCCTAACCTCAAATATAAAATGCCTGCCGAAGCATCCTAACCCTCCTTTCTACACCACACGAACAAATGAATTTAGATTAATAAAGATTCACCTTCAATTCGAATTTACCATAAAATGTCTCAACATGGAAGAATGCAAACGAAACCGAGACCCTCTGGTTTGCAAAATAAAAAGCCACCATCCGTAAAAAAAGGTGAGAAATAGCAGGACCATTCTTATAACTAGAAATAGATTTGCCATGCACCTTCATCTACCAACTCCTGAATGTAAAGAGACAGCTTCTCCATACACAATAAAATTATAACGAGCAAGAGGATCTTCATCTTAGTCCTTTAATAGGTTTGATGCTCTCCAGTCTAGATCCATTCAAAAGATGCAGAATTGACCCAATACCCCCACAAGATGAACTAAATGGTATAAGAAAAAAAAACGAAATCCTTTCTAACACCAACTTCTAAGAAATCCCACTGTACAATGTTTTTAAGTTTCATCAAGATTAATTTTGATGACTGCAAAACCGTTATTGCTCTTACTTTTGTGCATGAAGTAAAAAATCTCCTGAGCCAAAATAAGATCATCGGTAATACTCCCACCAGGTATAAATTTACTTTGAAGAGGGCTAATGATGCTCATCAAGGAAGGTCGAAGGCTATTATTAACTTTTAATCGAAGGCTATTAACTTTTAATTGAAAGGAAAATTGTCTAAGTCTAAATTCGCATTCCTAGTTGTAATTAATTACCATGACAATGGTTTATTGATTGAATAACTTGGCTAACCACACAACCATAACAGTATTGACCATGGTTATTTCAGGATCAAAAATTATATTTGTATACAAATTTATGCAAGCTTTCCTCCAGAGATTTGTAATTTGATAATCATAGAAAAGAATACTTCAACCAATAATATTGTCACCGAGAAAGTTATCAGCAACCGATTAGTATTTTACATGGCCAGAATTTTCTTAAATTTCCGCAATGAATGCAACCATATCTATTTAGGGTTTATTTTGGTGGGTAAAAGTAAAATAGGATCGATCTGACTCTGAATGTTTGATTTTTACACCAAAAAGAGAGCCAAAAGTTATCTCGGTAATTTCAGTATAAGCTTACCTACACTAAAAAAGCATGATCTAAACAAGTACAACTTGAGAAATAGTAAAGTTCTTTTTGCTGAGATCAATTGTGATAATTACACATTGCTCATAGTCTCACAGAAGAAATGGAATTATAGCAAATCGATTACTTGGATAATTTTTAAATTTCTGACGATACCATTTATGTGTTTCCACAGCTGCGAATGACAGATTTGCCACCTATAAAAGAAATATGCCAAAAGCAAATGAAAAAACAGAAGATAATGTGTTTAAAATATTAAAACCTTGCAAAAACTGCAAAAGAAATATTACCACAAAAGCAAAGAGTAACCAGATTGTTAGGTTGGATCCTCCAGTTGCGACCACAAAACTAGCGTATATAACCTTCATCATTATGAAATATTAGGCTTTTCATATCAGTCACATAAGTACAAGTTATAAGAGACGGAAAGAGGCTTACAATCTCAGAGAGATAATGTGGAGAGGAGACGATTTCAAACCAATCACCATGAGGAATTACGTATTCCTCTGCCTCTGTTGAATGTCGTAGAGAACCCTGCCAAAATTATAAAACTCATAACCTCACGATAAGTGAATGTAACAATATTAAGATAACCTAGTCTACATCGTTACAAAACTGACATATTTGCTTCAAACTCCAAAATTTCATTTTAAAGAATAATTTGTATATTAGTTTACAAAAATGTCAAACAAAGCTATAGATATTTAATTTCTGACGCCAAATTTATCATCTGTTGTGACTTGGTAGATGAAAATAAATAGCAACTAGAAGCCATGAAGATAAAAAGTCTCAAAATCTAGGATTTAGAGGTCTAAGAAGTAGATGCATACAAGAATCTTATGGCATTGGTATTGATGAATCCAACCCCATAAGAAAACAGCTACAGCAATCCAATGCTTCCACCCAAGCCTGATAAGAGGAGTTAAAACCTGCCAGATGTCTAACTCTGTTACTTGCATCTGATTCTTGCCCTTGACAATGAACTCGGTCACTAGATTTGCTACGAAGTTAAACACCTCAACTGCACAATCACCACACAGCGATAGTGGTGCTGCTATGTAGAAACTAGCTTCAGAAAAATAATAAATCAATCCTCTTTATTTTATTATCTTCTGGAGAACAACCAGTGATAACTAAAAGGTAAAAGCACAGGAAATTACGCAATCAATCTTTATGTATATAGTGTTCTAAGAACATAGGTGTGGACCTTCTCACTTCAAATAACCAGAAAGAATCAATTTATTTTAGATTGCACATCAACAAGTAATACTAGTACTTCAAATCAATCTAGGACAAGCGACATATAGCTAACATTTAATTCTCAAGTGAGAAAATAAATGATTAGTCACTCTCAATTGAAACCATCAGCTACTTTCCACATCTTACTTTAGTTTTTATTTCAAAGCATTATGGTAGATCAAATGTATGAATTAAAGATTTAACGATCAGACTATATTTTTAATTCTCAAGTGAGAAAATAAATAACTAGTCACTCTCAATTGAAACCATCAGCTACTTTCCACATCTTGCTGTTGTTTTTATTTCAAAGCATTATGGTAGATCAAATGTATGAATTAAAGATTTAACGATCAGACTATATTTGTCAACAAAATTCAAATAAATACATAGACAGTCCAAATGTCGATTAGATCTGTTCTGTTAAAACAATCATAAATATTGTATTAGACATGAAAAATATCTTTATAACTTCAGATATACAAGACACAAGTTTTTCCAAATAAAAATGGGGAAATCTTTTCAGGAAAGAATTTTTACAAGTTTATGTAACACAACAAAAAAAGTTCAGAAAAAAGTAAATGACGGTTTTAAGCAAAGTCTTCTATGATGAAGAAGTATTTAAATATGCATGTACTACTTTTCTCAGTTAATCTTCATAACATTTCCATTGAGACACTCTTATAAGATGAAACTCACATGGTCCTACTAATTTAGAAATGGGAGCCCAAACCGGGAATGGAAACCGCATATTTAGTGAGACCCGCCTGAATTTCACCTATGGAGAAAGTGTCAGAAAGATAAATTTAAAGAGTGAATTACTCATATTTCTTGACAAATAATTCAGCTACCTATGCACTTCAGGAATTGTATTAGCCGAATCGACTAAATTTACAAGTCCCCCTTGCAATTTTAGACCAATCAATCAACAATCAAGAATTATTCATCCCACGAAGTGTATAAGGAAGTAACAGACTTCACAGAAATTCTCAATTCAGAACGGTAAAAACAACTTCCAAACTTCAAAAGAAACAAATGCAAGTAAAACAGAGGGAAAAAAAAAAAACTCACAACAATCCAGTGAGATAACCAATGACGTGCATGCGAGCAGAAGGGCTGTAGTCAAAGACATGAATGGTTTCAAAGAGTCGGCGGAGGACGTGAAATTCCATCAGCAAAAGAAGAGAAACCGCTTCCCACGCCGCATACCCCTGCCTCAGTTTATGAGAATCGGTTCTTATGGTGGAACCGCCCGTCAAGAAGCTGGTGATAGTAGAATACGAAAACGGTTCCGCTACAACCGGAACCATGCGGTACGCGTACGCCCAAGTCGCGACAAGCAGCAGCGTGGTCCACAAAAAAGCCACCAGATAGAAGTGAAAAAACAGCCTCTGAGGAATCGTGAATTTCTGCTGACAAAGAAAATTGAGTTGGTGATGAGAAATTTCGAGAGCGTGGAATGAAAATGGAAACCGCATAAAAGTGACGTTACTTGGGAGGAGGATTGCATGATTTTGCCTCGCCCAGCGAGGCCAAGCAAGGTGCGGCGGAGGAAGCTTAGACTGGGAATCGAAAACGACGCGATGACGATTGGTAACGTTGCAGCGAGCCATGAAGCTCTCAGAAATTGAACGAGAAGCTCCTCCATTGATTGGTTCTGCAGAAGCATGGTTTCTCTGTCGATTTATAATGCGAGATAGATACGAAGCGTGGGTGAAGAATCACCAAAAATCTACGGTGCGTGAAGGGAAGGATTAGGGATCTCGCTACAATGTTTCATTTCAATTTCAATTTCAATTTCAATTTCGTTTTCATTCCTCTTGTTGAATGAATAGTAACTACGAAGAATACGATAATATAATAAGCGCCAGAGAGATTGAAGAAACGGTGTTGAACTATGGCAATGGCACCATCAGAACGGTGAGTGAAAACTCATCGCAGAAGCCTTTCCCTAGCTTGACACGAACGTCCTAAATTGTTTTATTTTTTAATCTTTTCTTTAATTGCATTTTATCTGTTAATTTTTTTTTTAAAACAAGTAATGTTTAATTATTAGAACACAGAGTACTACTAGGTACTATATTAACTAATTAAAAATAATTTAGATTTAAACCAGTTATACAAAATTCAACAATCTCATTATTTGGGTCTACATCACCACTAGAAGATACAAGTACACATAGTGCGACGTCGTATTTGAAATGGCAGGTTTAGTTTGCTGGGGTACAAAGGAAGGTATCATTTTCAAATAAGATGGATAAAGGATTGCTATTGCGATGGGTCATTGTTGGGCCCTTTGATTTTAAAAAGTGGATAAGGCCCTTTTTGAATTCTTCGTTTTTCTCTGGCATGGGCTGTTTAAGTTGCGGGCCCTGTTATTATTATTGCTATTAGCATGGGCCAGGGTCACGTGATGTGGGAGGGAAAGCTTTATAAGATGACACGTCACAATATAGTATTTATACTTTACTGACAGGACGTGGGAGAGTGATAATACGAACAATACGAATACGATGTATCACATGGATGAAGGAAAATTTATTCCCTTCGTTATGCCACCATTTTATGGCCTACTCCTTTTTCTTTCTTTTTTTTTACTTATGTAGATTTTTTTTAATTTAAAGTTAACTTTTTTTACCATCATCATGTGTATAGAAAATCATTAATTTACTATGCATAGAGAAAAAAAATTGTATTTTTAAAAAATGATATTGCATATTCAAATCTTAAAAATATAAAAAATCACTAAAAATGTTTTATGTAACAAGAGGTTTATTTTCATATTTGTAAACTATGATTTTCAATATTATGATTCCTAAAAAAATATTATATTTTCTTACCAACCAAATAACAACGTGGTGTTGTTGTTACTATCAATTTTGATTATCTAAGTGTTTAGCTTCCATTCTGTCCCTTTCAATTACAAAAAAAAAATGTAAATGAAATAATTACATAGACTAACATTATCAAAAGTTAAAATGGTAAAGATGGAAGATCCAAAACTTCTTTAAAGCCTTAGTTTTAGATTAATTAATGATAGGAAAAACTTAAAATAAAGCCATTTTATAATTAGTTGTTTTGAAATTATTTTATATAGTTTTAGAAAATGTCAGTTTTAGATATGTAATAATAAATATTAATAGAAAATATAATTAAATTAGTTTTAAATCATGACTCCAGTAATTATTTCAACTAAACTCTGCCACCCACCGTATAATTCCTTGAAAAGCATTAATTGTTCTTTTCTAACTCTGCGGCCATAATTGTTATTACCTGATTTCTAATTGATGCACAGCTACAGCTTAACTCTGCCGCCAACAAAAGAAAAATATTTATTTTTTAATTATAATTGTACCTTAGCTGATCAAGATCTCTAAACCCTGCTGATTACAGTTTTAAATTGAATTATTAAAACTATAATATAATGTTGTTTATCGGTATTTAATGTTATATAACTTATATTCCATGTAAAAAACTCATTGGATATTATATGAAAGATGGTTTACTTTGTCTATACCTTGAAAATATTCTCACATTGAATAACTTAATTAAAAAATATGTTTAGTTGCTTACAGATAAACTGGTAAGTCTTTGAATCCATAAGTATAGTTTATTTATATAGAATCCTTAGTTAACAAAGTATATTTATAAATATTATTTTAGTCATACTTTTATATCTAATAATATTTTGAAAACACCCTAATAGAGGAGAAAAAATGATTGAAAAACAAATATTGAGGTAATAGAGAGTTTCTAAATAAAATGAAACTTTATAATATTTATTCTATTTCACAGTAACAATCATAGTTCTTATCATTACTATTGTTCTTAAAGAATTGTACATGATGCCAAGATATAAAAAGATAATCTAAACACACATACACCATTTACATTGCCCTCTAAAATTGTTCATAAAATCTTGACACTTAACTAAAAGGAAAATATATATGGGAAAATAAAGAAAAAAAAAACTAGAAAGAAAAAATCTTTATTATTTTTAAAGTTAGAAAGAAAAATCTTTATTATTTTTAAAATTAGAAGAAAAACTCTCAATTATTTTTAAACTAACTCTAATCCTATATTTCACATAATCCTATATTTCACATTTAGAAAAATAATCAAACATAAATCTAATAATTACATTTCAATAATATAGCTATAATTACTTTAAAATTCAAGAAATAAATATTTAAATAAAATTAAATTTGATCTTAAATTAAAAATATACAAAATTAAAACGGACTTGAAAAATATTAACAAAAAAATTGGATTAAATTAAAAAAAATAACAAAAATTAAAATTGAACTGAATATAAAACACATCCATCTTATACATTGTTAATTTTGTGAATAACTTATATTTTTTAAATTAAGAAAAAAAATCACAAATTGACACTTAGCTTGTATTATTTATTTTCGGTTAAATGTATAAAATATGATGAATATAACTTGTAGGGATTAATTGTTATAATTATTTTGTAACTTAAACAATAACTTATTTTTATATTTTTGGACTCAATATTAACATATTTATTCGACGTTAATTATATTATTGTATTTAATTTGTTTATTTTAAATTTATTATGGATAATAAATTCACAAAAAATATAAATTATTTAAACAAAGTCATTATTATATTTATATAAAAAAATTAATTTTATGTACACATTGATTCACAAATTTGCATACCAACAGAACTAACTCATGAAAAATATCAAAATTAAGTCAGATTTTTTTTTATAATGACTGAACATTAAAAATGTATATATAATTATTTTTAATATATTTTAAAATATCAATCAATATATTTTGAAAATACAGAATAAAAAACTTGAAAGAGAAATTGGTGAGCTGAATGAAGAGAAATAAAGAAAGAAGCAAAGTAGGAAATTGATTTTTGAAATGATTTTTGGTGGTGTTTGGGATGAATCTTGGCCACTTACCAAAAGGCAGCATAAAGGCTAATGATTAAGAAAGAAGATTGGTTTCATCATTACAATGGCTTAAATTTACACTGTACACTTATCAACCTATCGTCTTTCTTATTTGTCCTTCGCTGCCGACTCATTCTTTCATTCCTCCATTCTTCCAACCTTCAAATCTTCGAATCATCAAATCTCATCCTGCAAAATTCTACTCTTGTCTGTTTTTCTTTTTCTCACACGTGGCATTTACCTCTTCCTTCTTAATAAATTAATAAATTATTACCATCGTCCATTCGCTTTGATATTTATTTTCGATTTAATTCATATCACAAAATCAGATCAAATAAAATTTGTTTATACTTGATAGAAAAGTACATTTTTATAATATATGGAGCTAGAATTTTCAAATTGTTTCTTTACCTACTTCACTAGTCTATTTTTTTTTCAAATTATATTAAAATAAAAGAATAATTTAAAATGTACTTTTTTTATATTATATTATTCAAATGGTGTACATATAGAATAAGATTATGACTTAAGTGATTTTTTTTATAAATGAAGAGTTTTAATTATCAATTATTATAAAATAATTTAATACGAAAATATAATAATTGTTTTAATTTATTTTATAAAATGATCCATTTTATATCTTTAACTTATATTGTGAATCCCAAATTATATAGAAACTATATAACAGAGTAGTCATCATTATAATACTATAGAACTGTTAAAGACTTGCAGATAAAGTGTTAGTCTTACATTCATCTAAAATGACTATAAAATTTAAATTTTATATATAATAGAATAATTCAAAACTATACAAAATAACTAAGAAGTCCTAACTAAACTAAGCAGCAGCATCATCATCCTCCAATACCTGCTCTAAGGGCACTTCAATTTTAAAATATCACAACAATCATACTTTACATTTCAATCACCAATTGCACTTAATTCAAACCAAACAAAGAGCTAAAGAGTAAACTAGACTCAGATGATTCGCTTAGCGCACCCTATCCGCAAGGCGAGACTAGGAGTTACTCGCACAACGATACCTATCGCTATGTGAATCAACTCGCAGATGTACCAGACCTCAAGCCTCTCGCATAACGCACCCAGGTTGCTATGTGAGAGTCTAGACAGAGATCAATCCTCTCCAAAGACTCGTTACGCGCATAATTCATCCCTCGAATTAAATTGGCAGTGGCTCCAGGCCACCACCAGTTGCATGGCGACCAGACTCGCTATGCAAATCCTCAAACAGAGAGCAACATTCTTTAGTCACTCGTATAACACACCAACTCGCTGTGCGAATGACCAAACAGAGAGCACCTCTCTATGAGAACTTACTGTGCGAAAATATTCGCTCAGCGAGTCTGCATAATCTGCAGAACGAAAATTCTGCAAAATTCTACAACTCACACGTCATTTACCATTTCTAACCATTTTCTCCAACTTCTAACATCTCTAATTTGTGTCTTACACATAATTAAACTTATCTAAGTGATTCTAAACCTCTCTACTAGCAATCTAAAGTGTTTAAGACCCATATCCTACTCTAAAATACTAAATTTGGCAACTTAAGGATCCAAAATCAAATCTACCACTTTGCACCTGCTTTTGACCAGTTTAATGACTCTAACAAGTCACAAATAACATACCTAGACTATCCCAACAGACCACAAGAGCCCCTGACCCTTAACTCTCAAATTCACTACCTCACTTCCTTTAAAATGGCCTAAAAACACCATTGAAACACTAGGTTTCCTATCTAATCAATGTTATAACAGATTCCTCACCCCAAACACCTTCAACATGATTAATTATAACAATTAAACTCACCCAATTCAATTCATGACATCACAATACAGTTTCACATAATACACATTACAACACATACTCTTAAATCTACTAAAACTTAAAAAATTGCCCAAACAGCACACCAGTTCAAAATTCAACATATTTACACATCATACAATCAATCTAAAACTATAATGTAGCTCTCTTTATCTCAAAGTGAACAAAATTTCTTTGTTCACGATAGTTATTATGAATTATATGTGATTTCTTTTTAATGTTTTTATATTTTATTTAGTGGATTTGACAAGGAGGAAAAGGTAAGGAATAATTCATTCTAAATTATAATTTTTAATTTTTTTTACATATATTTTAATTGAAAGCTTTTTCCATAAGTAATATGAAATAATTAAGTATAATATAAAAACTTTTATAGTCGAAATCTAAGAAAAATGAAAGTTTCTTTTAAGAATTGTTGTTTGCTTTTGAGCTTAGAATACTTTTATTCTTAAAAAAAAATCTTACGAAGTTAAACAAGACAAAATATCAAAATGTCATTGGTTTTTATTTTTAAACCATATCAAATTATTGGATGGAATTTGTAAACATATTTAAAATTTAAACTATTATTAATAGTTTTTTTAATAACCTTGACTTTGAACTCGGTGTTATTTTTTTTTTCAAAATTTATCAATACATTTTACTTGACATTTTTTTCTTAATTAAAATCTATTGAAATTATTTTTAATTTATATTAACATTTACTAAACTTTTTCTTATTATCTTTTTAGTAATTTGTTGTATGCTTTTCGCTTGATGACAATTAAAATATTATTTCAATTAACATCAATAAAAAATTCATACTGAATATTAATTTAAAATTTTTTAAATTTTGATTAACTTTTTTTAAAAATAATTCATCAACAAAGAATAATATTACTATTTATGAAAAAAAAAACACACGGTAAACACTAATAACAAATCATTATAACGGATATCAATCAATGAGTTATAGTTTACATTTGTCAAAAAATAGTCAGAAAAATAATCTTAATAAATAAATAATAATAATTTTTATCAAAATATTAATAAATAGAATTAAATCAATGTGAATGAAAATCAATTAAGGTTTTAGCCAAGTCAATAACTTTTAATAAAATTAAAAATATATAAATAAATTAAAGAATAAAAATGATTTAAGGTCTAATTTGATTTTAAACAATGTAATTACTCTTATAAACTTATAAAATTTTAAAATCGACCTAAATTTTATATTTTTATGATAAATTATTTTTAATTTTATATGTATGTAAAATTCACAAAAAATAAAATAAAAAATCTGAGGTTTCTGATATTACCTCCATGGCTAAGACTGATCCACCGTTCAAGAAATCCAAAATTTGACAAGTATCCTCGTCTTTGGCAATGATGATGTTATGGAAGGTACAGATGAGCTCGGCAATAATGGGCTGCCAAACAGTCCATGATTGTGGCCCATGATCTACAAGTATATTTCTTTTTTCAATGTCTATTTTATATCTCACTGTTTAGCAATTTTGTACCACTGATATTGGACAGGGTAGAAAATCCTACACCCATGATTTATATTGATACCAGAAATTGCCATCGAATTTTTATCTTTTTTCAGTGTCCACACAACTTGTTTTGTTGTTGTTGTCGTCCTCGGCGACCATCATATATTTATATCCCAACTAGTTATGTAAACTTAAAGAGTATTTTTGTTGAGATCAGACAGAATCGTAGGAATGAGAATCTGAACAAATCTTTATGCCCCGTCCATGTCAAATTAGACACTTTTGTTGATTTATGTGGAATATATATAAAAAACATCAAAATCTCATCTTAAAATTGCAAATTAAAGCCCCGAATGAAGGAAGAGTAGTGTCATTAAACTCTTTCCGGAAAAAGAATAAAGTATTTTTTAAATAAAAGAATAAAAGGGATAATTTAATAAACAAACAAATACCGTGCGCGCTTTCCTTTTGCGTTCTTTAGCAGCCTCATTAAGTAAAACGTGAATTCAGGCAAATATCTGAATATTTTCAATAGTTTAATGAAAAGGAAAGGGAAAAAAGAATTATTAAAAGACGAGTTCAATCAAATGTTGTTTTATGTCTTGAAACGGATTTTTAGGAAGAAAAAAAAAACATCGTGGATTGGGTAGAGTGGCTAAATGAGCTGCGGAGACAAGGGAAGAAAAACCTGGTGTATGAGAAAACAAATGAGGTCGGAATGAAATTGAAATGCGGGCGAAATGCAAATTGGGGCGAAATGAAATTCTTATTAAATTAAATTCACGCGTAGGAGTCATGAAATCCGTGTAGTAGTCATCGTCGTGGATGTAGAGAGAGAAAGCATAGAGAGAAACAGAGCTTTTTTTTTCTTCTCGTTGTTGCTCTTGTTGGAGAGAGAGAGAGAGAGAGAGAGAGAGAGAGTGAATCTTGGAGAGATAAGCGCCTGCTCCTTCGGCATTTCCGTCAGACAAAGTTAACACTTCCAAGACCGACGCTGCTATTATTAATCAATTCAATTGAATTCGCCTCTTCAGCATTTCATATTCTAGATGAACACTGCCAAGGTAATGAATCAGTGAATCTCGATGACGATGATGATAATTTCGCAACTCGGTCTATCTCGGTTACTTCAATTGTGATGATGATTGTTGTTGTTGTGGTGTGCGGTTGCAGATTTTGATTGGAAGTGGAATTTGAAGGTGAAGCAGAATGGGTGAAAATGAAGAAGCTACCAATGACATGATGCAGAGGCTTCACTGTTCTTCGTCGTTTCTGAAACAGCCGTTGAACATGGAGCAACTCAGCATCCCGCAGTTCAATCCCTCTCAAATGCGCGCCAGGCATCAGCATCAGTTCGACGGTGGGAACAGTAACAAGCGCGCGGGTATACCACCTTCGCACCCGCACCAGATCCCGCCCATTTCGCCCTACTCTCAGATCCCGGTGACGCGTCAGCAGCAAATGGGGTCGCACAACATTTCCCCTACACCCACCCACACGCGATCACTCTCGCAACCTTCCTTTTTCTCCCTCGATTCCCTCCCTCCCCTCAGCCCTTCCCCCTTCCGAGACTCCTCCTCTACGTCTGTCTCAGAAGCTGCTGACGTGTCCATGGAAGATCGTGACGTCACTTCTCATTCTCTCTTGCCACCCTCACCTTTCGCCAGAACACTCAACACCTCAACCAACAGCAATTTACCTTTACCCCCTCGCAAAGCTCATAGGCGCTCTAACAGTGATATTCCGTTTGGGTTTTCCACCGTTTTGCAATCTTCGCCACCGCTTATTCCTCTCCGGGGCAGAGAAAACCCCGTTTTGGCGAAACCTGCTCAATTGGTCAAAAGAGAAACACCGTGGGACAGGGGTGTTGACCACAGTAATGTAGAGGGGTCCGGGGAGAAGAAATCCCCGGAAGGGGAAGTTGTGGATGATCTTTTCTCTGCTTACATGAATTTAGATAGCTTTGATGCGTTGAACTCTTCTGGAACCGATGACAAGAACGGGATTGAAAATCGTGATGATTTGGACAGCAGAGCGAGTGGGACCAAGACTAATGGTGGTGACAGCAGTGATAATGAAGCTGAGAGTAGTGTTAATGAGAGTGGGGATGGTGCGGTGAGGCAGGGAGGGAGTGAGAAGAGGGAAGGGATGAAGAGGAGTGCGGGTGGGGAGATTGCACCCACCACCAGGCACTATAGGAGTGTGTCCATGGATAGTTTCATTTCGAAGTTGAACTTCGGTGATGAGTCGCCGAAGCTGCCACCGTCGCCGGGGTCGAAAACTGGTTTGATTTCGCCTGCTGGTGGAGTTGATGGCAATTCATCGGCCTTCAGCTTGGAGTTTGGAAATGGGGAGTTTAGTGGGCCTGAATTGAAGAAAATTATGGCCAATGAAAAACTTGCTGAGATTGCCTTGACCGATCCAAAGCGTGCAAAAAGGTGTTGATGTTGAACCATTAGCTAGTAAACATACTAACATAAATGGTCCATGTCACCAGTTGACTGATTGATTAGGTTTTGGGGTGATTTTCAGGATTTTGGCCAACCGGCAATCGGCTGCACGATCCAAAGAGCGGAAGATGCGGTACATATCAGAGCTAGAACATAAGGTTCAGACACTTCAGACGGAAGCCACCACACTATCTGCACAACTTACTCTTTTACAGGTGGGAGCCTAACCTGTTTGTGTTGGTAATTTAATGATTAGTACTGTGACCATCATGGCTTTACTTTCTAATTTGATTGAATTCGTCCTAATTATGTGAACGCAGAGAGATTCTGCTGGACTCACTAACCAGAATAGCGAGTTGAAGTTTCGCCTTCAATCCATGGAACAACAAGCAAAGCTCCGAGATGGTATTACTGCCCTTTCATTCGTATTTTTTTTTTTTCAGTTTTTCTCTCCATTTTGTTTTATTAATCTGTGCTAGGTATCAGTAGTTAATTTTTCACTCATAGTATTGGTTGATCTAGTCTTCACATTTTAGATTATATTTCATCTCAACGTGCATGGTGAATACTTCTTGGGAAAGAGTGCAAGAGTAGGGGTGAAAGATTTCTGCAGATGGCTTGTAAAGTGGAGGAAACAACATGCAATTGTCAATAAAATTGCCATTGTTTACTTGTATGATACTTAAGACTGAGTGAGAAGGTATTAAGTATAGACAGTAGTGTATAGAACTCGTTCGCGTAGCTCCTTCAAGTTTTTGCGGTAGATTTTATTCTCAATCTAATTTGGGATTTTAGTTCACGTTAGCTACTCAATTTTACTTTATTCCAGTAAATTTTATGCATGAAAACCAGGCCTTTACACGATCTCATTCCGTTATTACTTCTTCTGATGACGGGTTTTGTTGTTAGTAATATTTTTATAAAATGTTAGGAACCTTTCATGACTTTTCACATAACTGTTTAAACTCTTAGGCGAATTGGTTCCTGATATGATACCATAACTTACTATCCAGCGGTTAGGAGTCTCATTCTTGTTACTCTCGTTAAAGGGGATTCTTGGGCAAGGTCGTATATAAAAATCATTCGTTAGCCTTCGTGAACTAACTTTTTTGGGATAATAATTAGTTTATTGCTGATCCATTTATTAAATTTTCTCAAATTAATGAAACTTTATGCCTCGAATACATTGCTAATAATGCTCTACTTATTGTAAATGTATCATCTAATCATTTTTCTAACAATAGTAGGCCCACTGAATCCGAAATGCTTTATATTCATCGTATTAAGGCCTTTCTATTGAACAACTCGGTTGAAGTGCTTCCAAAGTAAATGGAATTATAGGAATGGCATGTAGGAATTATATAGTAGGATGCCAAGGAGATGACCGATTCTTTGCTGATGTTTAGGGGACCTACTCAGTTATTTATGTCCAAATTTCTCGGGAGGAGTTGAGAAATGCTGTGTGAGCCATAAGCAAGTCAATTACGTTCTCTTTACACAAGATATTTGTTGAAGTTAACATGAGTATTATTGAAGCAATCCCATTTTAGGGTCTGCCTGATATGCACTCATCAGGCTGGATAAGAATGTGCTTCTGCATTCCTTTGCATAGAAGCTCATTATGTAAATTTCTTGCAAGAATGACTGTTTTTGAAAGTGTGTTGACGAAGGCATTATGTGTGCTTTGGTTTGGAGAGTAGCAGAATCATCCATTGATTCCTTCTGATTAATTCTTTACCCTGTATTTTCTTTCAATAGCTCTAAATGAGGCGCTTACTGCTGAGGTTCAAAGACTAAAGCTTGCTACAGCTGAACTGAGTGGGGATTCACATGGTTCTAGCTGTTTGATTCCTCAGCATTCTGTTAACCCTCTGATGTTTCAGCAGCAGCAGCCTCCCACTGCATCCCAACAAAACATTCATCTTCAACATCAACAGCAGCAGCACCAGAATGGTAATGGCAACTCCAATTCCGACAGAAAACAATAGCTTGGGAAGGAGGTCCTGCAGCTGGATGGTTGGTTCGTTATATATTCGCTGCTGTTTAATTGCACTCATTTTCGCATATTTACAGAAAGTTTTCATTAATTGCTATGGTATTAAGTTTGATTCGCTTTACCTGTCCAACTCGGACAGAAAGTTCATATACAAGTTCTAATTCCTGTCCTATATCTGAATTATAGAGCATATTTAATTTCAGTATATATATAAAATATATATTATTAAATTGTAAGCATTATTTGGACATGATTTGTTTTATGATGACATTTAGAAACACTGTTCAGACTTTCTTTTTGTAAAGAATGACCATTCTGTCATGGATCTGTTCTAATTCCTGCCCTATATCTAGATTGTTGAATTTATCATCTCGAAGTCAAAATTATGAAAGCCTTACCGACATCTTTCCACGGAATCTACACTGTGCACTTTCCTGATTAAAATGTCGTAAGCTTAACTTGATATTTGCGCAATTGTGGATATTCGTAAAACAATGATTAGAATAAAGTTAATTGAACAGGATTTTGTGTAAAAGATCGATCGTTGAACATAAATTTTGGGAGATTTTAAATATCTCTGGACAAGCCTAGGTTCGGTTGACTTACCAAAACCCGTGTTATGAAATTGGACAAACATGTTTCTTTTTTTATTAATTATGAAAAAAGAAATGTGACCCAATGCATAACAAAATCTCTTTTTTACTCAATAAATCGCGAGAAGGTCTTTTATTTTAAATATAAAATGCTTAGAAGATAATATTTTTTATTATATAATAATGATATCCATTTGTGGCTATGTTTTTTTATTATGTTATTTTATTTTAATAAGTTATCATTTTACATTTTGTATTAAATTTATTTATATATTTTTAAGTAAAACAATTTAATTTTGAAATTTAAAACCTTAAACAACACGTCAGATTATGATGTCCTAATAGGTTTCATCTTCTACATTTATACTCACTTTTTTTTGCCTTTCTTTTATAGATGAAAATAAAAATAGAAATGTGATGTGTAAACCATAGGAGAATTTCATCTTGTAGTATTATAAATTATTATTATTGTTATCATTATTGTACTAATACCACTATTAACTAATTAATATGTGCTATATTAAAAGAGCCTTGTAGTGAATTTTTTTCATCAATGCATTTAATGGAAAACTGTCTTATAATTTAACTATCTTTCTTGTACTACTTTTCTGTATTGAATCAAACTAACTCTTGAAAACTATCTATTTAAAACATTCATAATTCTACAAATATTTTTATATACACAAAAGAAACCAGTGTATGGGTGTACTTTTTAAAATATCGATGTGTCAACATTGTGATCTAATGTAATATTTTAATAATAGAAATGGATGGGAACAAATAAAATTTGAATAGTTCTAATTAAATTTATAAAAATTGGCTAAATTTGTTTCATTATTTATCATAACTTTTCTGGTTGAACTTAATTTTCTAAAAGTTTTATTTGATTTATAAATCTATTTAAAGAATTATTTTAACTTTAAATAGGTTAATCAACTAAAAGACTAAGGAAAAGAAAAACTATGTAGAACAAATTATAGATATTAAAGGTACTCTTAAAAACTGAGACGAATATATATTAATTACTTTAAACTAAAACAAATATTATAAAACATAAACTTACCCATGTGTATATGTAATAATAATAATAACAATAATATTAATAATGTATACAAACATAATGAGTTTATAAATAAATATTACATAAAGTATTTCAAAATATTAAAAAAATAAAAAACCTTACATACAATACATTTACAAAACAATATCTATATTTATCTTTGTATTTGCCCTGAACATATACGTTAATCACAAATATCAAAATATACATGATACTAAGTTAAGAAAACAAAATAAATTTCAAAAGAATATTATATATAAATACATAAAACTTTATATTTCTAAAGTTTGACAACATAAATCCTAGTCTTTCAAAGACTCAACCTCAAACCTGGCTTCACTAATGCTGTGTTTGTTTTCCGAAAATATTGTTTCTGCGAATAATAATGCGAATTTATGAATTTTCATTGACATTTTCAGTAGATGTGAACATGGCTTGTTTAAGAAAAACTACATCTAATATATATTATACTTTTAGAAGTCTTAATTGATTTTTTGTAACAACTTTCAGAGTGGGGTGCTGCTATGCATTCATTGAAAACGAGGATAAATTATTATGTTATATAACGTGACCTTAAATATAATTAATTGAAAAATATGAGACTAACTTATTTGTCTAAATAAAATTTTATAAGCTTAAGTATTTTTTTTTTATAAAATCTCTATACTCAATTTATTTTCTATTATGGTTTGACTTGATTGGATAGTTAGAGAGTCTGATTTATGACCTTATATTTGATGGTTTTTTATAAATAATTGCAAAATTCTCTGTGTACTTATTTTTTTGAAGTGAAAACTTAGTTTTTAAGTTTAAAAAATGATAAAAGTATATTTTATAAACATTTTTTTTAATGAATTGTAGAAACAATAATGTTTGTTGTATATAAAAATCAAGTTCTTTTATTACCATTTATAAGAAAAAAAAAAGTAGAGGAAAATGCAGTTTGTAAGTAAATCCAGTTTTTTTGTTTTTAAATCAAAAACATATCTCTTATATACCTTTTATAGTATTGCTACTTTAATACTTAATAAAGGCCCAACAAAGATAATTAAAACATCTTTATTATTATTTTATATTCTATATATAAACACAAGTCAGGATGGCCGAGTGGTCTAAGGCGCCAGACTCAAGTTTTGGTCTTCGAAAGAGGGCGTGGGTTCAAATCCCACTTCTGACATTTATTTTTCCCTTTTTTTTTGCTACTTGTGTTTTATTAATTAAGGGTTTGGATTCTCAATTCAAATTGGGCTGATTAAGTATTTGTGGGCCTATTGGGCTATGGGGGCAGGAACTCAGTCTCAGCCCATTGAGCGAACATTATGCTGTTAACGAGTCACCCTCTGTTTTCAGTCCTACCTTGGCTAGGGTTCCATAATCGACAATTGTGAAGCACTGTTTTGTTCATCATCTGCATTTGGAGTTGTAACCTTCCATCGTTCTTATCTCTCTGCCACCACAACTGCGCCGACAACACTCAATCTAATGGCACCTCCTCCAGGACCTTATTCCGGTGCCAGCACCCTAGCTTTGGTATGCAGCTAATTACCCTTTTCTCTTATTTTATCGTGAAAACGAGGTACTAAATTCAGTGACAACAATTTTGCTGTTTTTCTCTAAAATCTAATGCATTGGTAGGTCGCTAGAGCTTCCGCTTTCTCCTTCGGTGTTGTTTATGGAAGCATCAAGCTCAAGTACCTTAAGGTATTTTAACGAATCTCTAGTTTTTTTTTTTTTTTTTAATTCATCCGATCCTTGACTCCTCTTTTTGTGAGTTGATGTGCATTTCTGAAACCGTAATTTGGCGATCCAGAGAAATCCGTGACTGGATTTTCATTAAAAATATTTATTAATCTAGGTTTATCTGAAATTCTGGATTGCCGTCCACATGTTGATTTTAAACACGACATTCATGTTCAGTGGGGTTAACCAGCTTTTTATGTGATTTTAAAAACTATACAGTTTAATTGATTTTAATATTTTGGACCGAAGATTACAGATTTGTTGTTCTTGATTTGATTAATCAAAGCCTCAGCTTACTGATCCTTTCGTGACTAGTTCTAGTTTGAGTCCAGATCTACAGCCTTAACTTGAATCAAGCCCTTTTACTGAGTCAATTTGTTGAGTGGCTTGCTGATGTTTTGGTAAAGATCTTGATAAATCGTGAATAGTCTCCCCATGTTTCGAAATGGCTTTATATTCTTAATGGTTGAACTCTGTTCTGGTTTTGTTATATAATTTTGTAATATTTGTGCAATTTCAGTGGCATGCATTGTTGTGCTGTGCCTTGCGTTGTATTTCTATTGCCTTTTATTCGCTGAATGCCGCCTATTTTTACATTTTCTATTTCTTGAATTTGGGATGCTTTATCTTGCTCCGACATCTAGGTTTTATGATTATACTGTGCTTTGTAGAACTTCTTTGTCGGCAATGGTCTTTAGTCATGTTTGTTTTACTTTCAGGCAAAAGCCAAGTCTCATAAAAAAGCTCAGGAGAAGGCTCATCACTGAAAAGGAGAGAGATGCCTGGGTTGTTATCTTTCTGAGGATGGAGTAGATAACTGAAATAATTCATGACAAGAAACTGTACCATGTCTTCTCCCATTTTTTTTTTCTGGTTTAAGCTTTGGACAATCTTGAAGCATTGAGTTTAATGCATTATGAAAATATTCAAGATTTTGCCTTGTTATAATAAATACGATGTCTTTTTTTTTTACATGTTTATATTGCAAGATTGCAGAATGCTTACCATGTCTTATTTGCTTAATAGTTATGCATTTTGAAAAATTTTCCAATTTATTCTTAATTTAAGTCGCTCATTGTTTTCATGTGCTGTGTATGGAAGTTTAAAGTGTATTCTTCATCATGCTTTTGTTTGATTGTTGTGATTGATTGAAATGGGTGCGAGGGAAATGAGCTTGGGTCTTTTGTTAGATCTTGTTCCAGAACATTTAATGTAAGTCCTTGTAGCTGCGAATGGCTGTGTTCCGAAAAAGTTACTTCTCTCCTTCCTTCTCGGATATATATATATATATATATATATATATATATATATATATATATATATATATATATATATACTGTGCTCTGTAGCTGCGAATGGCTGTATCACACATTAAATCATACCATGTTTGGTATTGTAATTACATCGTATGTTTCTATAATTTACACAGTTGAAAAGAGTAAAATAGTTTATCTACTTCCGATCATGCTCTTGTGTTCAAGTTCGAGTTTCAATATGGAACGATAAGTTATAGCAGGTTTTACGTGAAACTTTCCACTTTTATTTAGGTGGCTAACGCCCTATTATATTTATTACAAAGTAGTTTGATTTGATGCACGTGCTTTATTAATGGTGGTTTGTATAGCCGTTATCTTTCTCCACAGTTGTTCATTTGCTGATACAACCCGAAGTAGGCTTGACCAATATTTGTTTGGTTTAGTAGAAGTTAAAATTGGAAGTGCTATTGTTTTATTGACTATGGGTGTCAATTTGCGTATTCCTCAAATAAATTTCCGCTGAATTGCTTTTACGAATGAATGAATGAAAGGTAACTGAATTGATTATCTCATCATTTCTATCTAGATTTAATATGCTTGATGGGTATAGCCAAAAGCATCAGTACAGAATTACTTCTATTATTTAAATATAGATTATTCTGTGAATTTTTGAGACGTTTTCTAATAACAAAATTGTAATAGAGTTTTGAATTCAAAACTGGACAATTACATATTTATATTTTATTATCTGCAGTACTTACTCAATTCTCACTCATTTAATAGCTAAATATTTCATAATTTTTGTAACCACTTGAATATTAAAGAATCTTCTTTAGATGAATTTCTCTTTGTACTCAATGAACAATTCTCAAACTATTTTTCCACCTCAAAGAAATAACACTCCTTTCTTGTAAGAACAGGAGGAACCAGAATAAGGGACTCTTATTTGTTTTTTACTTTAGTTAGCCAGGCCCGTGATTCATGTTTGTCGTTATTAAGAAGCCCATGATTTGTTTTTTATGAGAGCTTATTATAGTCAACACCACACGAACTTGTAGATGTCTAAATGGGTTTTCTCCGACTACAATTGGCTGACATGCCAAATTTAACTCAAAATATTTACTAGGTAAAAGATAAAGAAATTAAGGATGAATTCCTTCTTTTACTAAATTGGTGTAGTTTGAAACTTTTTATATTAACTTTTAAAAAAAATGTAAAAATAGAAAAATAAAATTTACAATAATTATATTATTATATAAATTAAATTGAACTCATCGTTTAAAATACTCTTTTAGTTTTATTATTATAATTACTACAACAAATTTGAACTTCAATCTTGCGATAATCATAATATTATGATAATAATAAAAATATTATTGTAATGAGAATACTATTCTTATTTTTATTATTGTTAAAATAATTATTATTATTTTAGTATAGGGTGGAAATTAAGTCTTCTTTCCCAAAAAGTCTCAAAGTTTCAAGCTTAGGTCAGAGTTTTATCTTCAATCCTTTTTTTACGGTTTGGTTGAGTCGGATGTTACATACAAAATTACCAATGCTAAAGTTAGTGTTTGTCAAATTGTTGTAGCAATAAATGCGTAGTAAACAAATAACAAACTACCTGCATATCAAATATGTATTTATAAATTTTGGGATGAGTTTTTGATTAATGCTGACCTAATTACAACCCAAACAATAATTATCTGACTTAGGATTAATTGTAATTATTTTCATTGCTAATTTTATCTGTAATAGACGGTAAACTGATAACCTTTTATAAGATTAAAAGGGGTTATTGACCGTTCGATCTATAGTTAATCGGGTGGTATACTGTACAATTATAAAATAATAAAGAGGTGTAATATTTTATTTAATGTTTCTTTTAACTGTTCTTTTACCAGTAACTAACTACTCGTTCCTCCCAACTAACAAAATAATAATAATTAGAGGTATTTCGAAAAAGAAATTTAGTAAAATTGATAGATAAAAAAAAAGGCCGGAGAATTTGGATCCTGTGTGTGACATTTAGTAAAAAAAGAAATGCAAAACGTGAACGTTCTCTCTCCACTGTTGCTCCCTTTATTTTTTCTGTTCATTGTTAATGCAAGAGGTAGCATGTATATTCGAAAATAATCAGTCATGCCGGCGTTCTAATCAGGATTACTATGTTTAAACGATTCTGGGGACAGGAAAATCATGGGATTAAGAAAATGAAACATTACAAAGTGAAACGCAGTGATTCTGTCCCTTAATGTTTGTCTCTTTCTTCAAAATTCTGTTAATGTTACTAATAAAAAACTAACTAACCATTATATTTGATTTGATTTGACCTCACTGCTATCACCGAATATCATCGCCTATATATCTTTTGTCTTCTTTTGCCTCCTACCATTCTTCTTTTAATCTCTCTATTTCATGAGAAGTTAATTACATTATTTTAATTACATTTATCATTTGGAATCAAAATCATGGTTTCTAAAAGCAAATAATTTATCAATTCAAAGAAAAAATGAGTTTTCTTGTTGGTCGATGTTGTGTCTCTCATTATCAATGTAATGATATCGATTCGCATTGAGTTCCATTTTTGTGCACTTGATTGGTAATGGACAACATTATGAGTAAAATATATGACTGATTCGCACGATAATGAAAGCTACGAACTTTGCAACAGGATTATGTAGTTGAGATCTAATGCAGTTAGAAGACAAAGATCAGGTTTTGAGTTCCCATAATCTCAATGTTAGATATGAGGAAACATAATAATTAATTAAGGCAAGCACATGTAACGTGAGCATGTTCAGTAAATTAAACTACAAACAAAGTTAAGCCTTAATTGTTCTTACTTGTTATTCCAACTTTAAAATAAAATAAATAAGACACATTTTCATTCACAACATCTACGTTTCTGCCATTTCTTTCATTAAAGAAACAACACATGACTTAGTAAGAGTCACTTCCTTGCTTTTCTGATTTCTCACTATGAAGGAAGATTCAAGGTCTAAGATTAGGTCGAAAGACGTAGTCGAAGGACAATAGAAGAATATTTCTGTATTATTTTTTGTTGGTTTCGATGGATGAAGGAAGTTAGGTTAGTCGAAAGATGAATATCGATTCAATAACACATGATGCTCCTGCTTTTTTAGGATAATAAGAGGTAAAAAAAATGTCTCAAACCAAAATTTGAATACTAAACACTACATTGCTAAAGTAATCTATGTCATACTTTTAAGAAAAACTCGAACGATCCTTAACAAATGGATAATTCAACTCCCAGAAATCATGTAATAGAAATTGTAGACAAAATCACGAACACTATTTTATAAAGTGTGTAGTTCCACACCATAAATTGATCCAAAGTGCCATGAATTATGTTGACAACAGCTCTTCAAAAAATCTCCACGACAGTTGCATTGTCTTTTGAAGCATTGGTCAGCTCCGACTCATCTCATCACCGTCATCTTCACTTTTAACACAGTGGCTTGAACCCCACTACTAAAACAAGACAACTCAAAAAATAATTTTCATTATTTGATTAGTCTCTAGATAGGTACATTACTTTTTAGACCTCAACATTATATATATATATATATATATATATATATATATATATATATATATATATATATATATATATATATATATTTAAAATCTTAGTTTCCAAAATTGTTTGAAGTGACCGAATTAAAAATTGATTTGGAGAAAAAAAGGTATGAGATTAAAAAAAAGAGATGTGTAAAAGGTTGATGAGAAGAGAAAAAGGTGGTGTTAGGGATAAAAAGTGGAGATATAGATTTAGCTTTCTAAAAGGAGACCTAGTACAATGCATAGAAATATTGCAATGCAAGATAAGAAAGCAGGGCTAGTGGGCTAAGGCCAAGCCCACATGAGTCACCCCACTGGGTTCCACATGGGCTTGACTACGATGGAGGCAACAGGCACAATCTCGTAATTATCTCCAACTTCAGTGCCATTTCGAATTCCCCAAACCATATATACCCCACGCGCCCGTTCGCATCTTCCACTCCACCCACCTTCACACTTTCAAAATCCGAACTCCAAAACAAAACGCACTCAAACTCCGTTACTTTCTGTGTTTTATTCTCTTTGTTCAGACTGTTATAGAATGTCGCCGTCGACGACTGGGAACTGCAGCAAAATCCGGCGCATTGTGCGCGTGCGGCAAATGCTTCTCCGGTGGCGGAGGAAGGCGCGGCTGGCGGCGTCGGACGTTCCGGCGGGACACGTGGCGGTGTGCGTGGGGCCCAGCCGGAGGAGGTTCATCGTGCGCGCCACATATCTTAATCATCCGATCTTCAAGACGCTTCTCGCGAAAGCGGAAGAGGAATACGGTTTCTGCAACCACGGTCGTCTCGCTATTCCTTGTGACGAGTCTCTGTTCGAAGAGCTTCTCCGGGTCGTGGACCGACCCGTACCCGGATTGTACACGCTCGAGGATTTGAGGAGACGGTGCCACGTGGATGTTTCGAGTGGCAACTCTGAATCGTGGCCGTTGCTTCGTGATGAACTGATCTGCTGAGTTGACTCTGTCCTGAAAATACAATATTCATTGTTCACTAACTACTTTTTTTTGGGGTTTGTAATTTTTATCCTAATTAATGATTTTCGGTGAGTTTTTGTTTTTTAGTTATTAGAGAGATTAAACAATGATAAGAGAGAAACTCTTGAATGATTATTATTATTTAATTCGTTAAAAGAGTAGGATGTATTGTAATTGTAATTTGTATTTATTAAAATATGCAAATTACTATCAATTTTAGAGTATTGATCCTTCTTTTTGATTAATTTTACTTCAGTAGATATGAATAAGTTATCTTAAAAAAATATATAAAAAGTCAATTCCTTCAAAAGCAGAAATTCGGAAGAGTAAACACTAATTTCTTATTAGAAAAATAAACAAAAATCTAATTCAATCTTAAAATAAGAGACCTATTGTTGTTTTAGTTTTCGAATTCAACCAAGCAAAATATCTAGTTTTGGATTATTCATAATCATATTAAAATATTAGTTAATTTTCCTTTTATTGATTAAAAGACCTTTTTATAAAAATTAGGACAGCTGCCATTATGTAATTAAAATGCTACGTATAATTATTTTTACAATATAATTTATATTACATATTAATTTCATTATTCTTGCAAAAACATGACTATGCTATTTATTTAATACGTAACAAAGTGATTCTTGCATTTTCACTCTTTGTTATTAGAGTGACATAGAAGTTTGAAAAAATAATGGATCAAAGACATTTTGCATATGAAAACTTTGTAAAATGAAATTTGAATATGGTTCATAATTCCAATTACAAAAGTTCCTTAAGTTCGAAGTTAATTTAATTTTGTTGACTTTTTTTTATTATTGTTAATGGAAACCATGATTACATGTTAGAACTTAGGATGTCTTTCTGGTCTGTATTATATGATGTCCATGGAAATTTTAGAGCCTTAAAAGGACATAAGCTTCATGGCATCGTTGACTTATTTAGTTTTTTTTTTTACTTGAAAATATAAGAAAAAAAAAATTAAAGTACAACAAATGTCTTAATTAATTTAAAATTAAATAAATCTATAAATGTAAAGATATACTTTAAATGATAAATAATGTTATTTTGAAATTTAAATGAATATAATTATAATCATAATTTTTCTTTTACGAGAAATCTCTATTTATACAAAGATATTTTAATATAGATTTATATTTTAATCCTATGCTTTGCACTTTGGAAGGCTCTCAATTTTCTGCTTCGACACCATTATTTCATTGCAAATTTACATCCACATGAACTGTCTAGGGGTGTGTAGGTAGTAATTTTCATCTGATGTTCAATATATAAGATGGAAAATATATTAAAAATTTAATTATACTGGAGTTAAATAGTATTTAAAATATTATAACGATCCAAAATAATATAAAGCTTAAATTAAAGGGAAAAAATGAGTATTGAAATAAATTACTTAAATCAAATAGTTTTTTCTCAAGTAACTACAAAATGACAAAATACAAACACTTATGTAATAAAGTTTTAAATTTGTTGAGATAATAATGGTTAAAAGGGTTGGATTTTAAATTAATAGAGACACTGTAGCTTCGATTTTCCTAATTTCATTGTCAGATTTACAAATTGTAATATTTCTTTCGTGATAAAAAAAGACAGATATCAGTGTTAGTAGTTTGCGTTTAGATTAAATATTAAAATTATTCTTAGTTTGAAAATAATTTGATTAAATATTGTAATTGCTTGTCAATCTGCAGTATATAAACCTAATAATTAACATGTGTAATATTGAATAATTTAAAAAAATATCGTACTGATAATTGATATAAATAGTAATTTAGATATTGTATGTGAGCAATATTATTATCATTATTATTGTAATTATTATTGCCAACTTGATTACATGATAAGATTTATTTAAGATTTATGATATCTTTATTGCCAACATTTGTACATGACAAATTTAGAACTATAAAGATTGTTTCGTGGATAGGATATGCATGGTTGACTTCATTTTTCTTTTTTTAAAATAAAAAGTTACAATATAATACATCCATATAATAATAATTTAAAATAATAATAAAGATAAAGATATAGTTAGAAATATAACTAATAATCATTTCATAGTGGAATTTTAGGACTAAGAATTGTCAACCTATGTATGTGCTTTGCACTTTTGGAAGACTCTCGATTGTCATTCCTTCACTTTCAAGCTGGAATTTTGACATTTATTTCATTATCTAGTAATGTAGTCAATGATTTTCATTGGAGGAGGTTAAACATATAAAATAAAAAATATATTAAAATTTGGTTTATTGAAGTTAACTACTATATATTCAAAACATTCATGATAATTCAAATTAATATGAAGCATAAATTAAAAGAAAAAGCCACGATGGCATACCATTCAACATCTTCGTAAAATAAAAATAGTTAAATTAACAATATTTCTTAATTAATGAGACGATGATCGAATAAAATATATTAATGGACTAAGTTTAATTTTTTTTAAGATAATCATGATTGACTCTTATTATTATTTCAGGCTTTCTCTATCGTTAATGGTTTGGTGATTATCCCTAGCTTAGAATTTCATTTGGAAAATCCTACACTTAATTTCATTAAATACTGTACTTGGTTCATACATACATAAAGTTGTCTTTGGAAATTTGTTTGACTAACATTATTGTAGAGAAGTAAAAATATACACTTTAATTGAATTTATTCACTTTCAAAAGTATTAACGAAATATTTACTAGAAAAGAAAAACTAATTTAAATCATTACAATAAAATAATTAAATAGCAACTAAATTTAGAAAAAAAAAATAATTAGTCATATTATATTGATTAAGTTAGATACTATTTTATAAACTAAAAATTACTGTTATCTAAAATGTTTTTTATTATTAATAAAAATTATAATTAATCTGTGAATTAAAATTTAAATATTAGTCTCCAACTAAAGTTTTAACTACTTATTATTTATTATTGATTCTAAGTTAGACTATGATTTAAAAATAGAAAACAAGTAACTAAAACATTGGTAATGTTAAAAATTAATTTAGACTCTAATTATCAAATTAATTATAATTTTTTAATTAATAATGATTATTTTAGATATCAATAAATTTTAGTTTATAAATGATGTTTAAATTAATTATATTAATATATTAAATTTTGTATTGTTATTTAATAATTTCATTTCAGTGAATATTTTAACTGAAATTCAAATTAATCTATTAAAATGGTAAGAACTTGTAAAAATTCTACTTGTTCTGTTTGTGATACTAAGCTTTTCTATTCGATATTTTGTTTTTGCATACTAAAAAATGTTACAAAATTTCAATTAAAAATATCAATGGTTTTAATATGCTTAAATAAATATATGTCAACTAGTTTAAAATAAATTTTAATGAAAGTATTGTTCTAAATAAAACAAAAAAAAATACAATATTTTCATTTTTAAGCTATCACAAAATTAATTAAAGAATTAATTACACATTATTAATACATTGAAGTAAGAGTTGAATGATGCATGAGTATCCAAGTTCAATTCTTAATAGTGATATTATTAATAAATTTAATTATATTTTATATATGATATGATAATTTTAATCATACTTTATACACATGATTTTAGGATTTGACATCGTGGACTTTCAAAAGTTTCTTAAGATGACAATTGATCAATATAATCATATGTTTCAGAGTGGGTAGTGGGGATAAATAGTCTAAGATTTGATGAGTCATTCTGAATATTGATAATTAGGAATTAATGATGCAAAATCATCTTTATCCTTATTTCAAACATGTATTTATAAGTTTCATAATAAATTTTTAATTAACATTGACTTAATCATGATCCTAATTATGGGTAATTACACTTTACATAATCAACATTAAGATTAATCAAAGCTCGTTGGATGATTTGAATAAAGGTTGTTTGTTATCGAACAATAATACCGTACATTTTGATATTGAAATTATGGTGTTTTGGGTGTTTTTTTTTTTTTTTTCAAGTGATTAGAGCGATTAGTTTCTAACCTTGTTTTACTCTTATATTTGTGGGGTTATCTAATAAGAAGAGTTAACTTGATTTGTGAGATTATTTGTTTTTGTTAGAATTGATGAAGATAAAATAAGAAGGGAATTAATTTTTTAAATTTTATAATTAAAGAGATGATGAATTAAATAGAGTAAAAATAAATTTGAAAATTGGTATAATTGAATTAGATAGCTTAAATAGTTGTTTTGAGATATAGGAATTGAATTTTAAAAGTGAAGAGTTTAAATAGTTGTTTTTGAGATATTGGTATTGAATTTATTCAATAGTTCTTTTATTTAACTATTTAACCTTTCTAAAACCGTTTAGTAATTCTCAATCAAAGAGTCAAATATATTTAATTATTTGAATCCACCTAATAAACATAATTCGTTGAACAAAATTGTCTTTATACAAAAAATCGAATAAAATGAAATATGATCTTTTACTGATACTGGTTCAATATTAAATATATTATTTATTATTTCATATTACGTAGAAGATCCATTTCTCTTAATGAGTGATCATTTATATCTTATAATATGATTAATGACCTTAGATAAGTTTAAGATGTGATGGTTTATAATTTAATGTTGATTATAGTATGAACTTTATTAAATGTTTATTAGTTTATCCTGATTTTGCTTTTGTATCTTATTTTACTCTGTAAAATAAGGATGCAACTTACACAAAAACGATTGAGATTAGGAAAAAAGGGAGTTTTCTCACAATCCCGTGAATAGTTATTCCAAGAATTATTACTGAGTGTTTATATCTTTAATTTATTATTGTAATGAATCCTGAATCGTAAAAAAATAGTTAAATAAAAGAAATGTTAAATAGTCGTTTCTATATAATAAATTTTATATATTTTTAAAAAATTAATTATATTAACGTTAATATTTTTTAATAAATATACATAAAAATTATTACATACATTTGTTTGATTACATTAACGAATTCAAATAAAATAAAATTAACTGAATTCAATTTTTTTTATTAAAACTGTAAATTTTTTGTTATATTAAAATGAAATATAATAATACTTATTTACTTAAAATAACTAACATACTTAACCAAATGAACCTTAATTTTGGTTGATATTATTTTATAAACAGTAGACGTCAAACCTTTTAATGAATTTCTTAACTTTTGATGAAGTATGCAGATTTTTCAAAAAATGTTTTTAAGATACTCAACATCCACTGTTTGATTTATTCTTTTAACATTCTTATTTATATTTATATAAATAATGCATATTTGCCCTTTTCATAGTTAAAAATTGAAATGATTTTGTGTGCACTTGGAGAATTATTTTGAAGATTGTTTAAGAGAATATGAATTTGGATTTTCTTTCGAATTTTTATGTGAGTATTCAAAATATATTTATTTTTACATACCTAATAATTTTATATTATTAAGGAGTTGAAATCAAACGAAATTTTTTATATATGTAAAAATATTATAATAAAACTCTAGTATTCAAAACGTAATCCATGGAATTAATAATATTAAAAAAATAGTAGTAAAGTGATAATTTTTACGTTTATTTGACACGTATAAAATAATCATAGAAAATAAATTTTTATATCTTTTTTAAAAAAAATAAAATATGAGAAAGAATAATATCAAATTAATATAAAAAAAATTATGTGTTTTAAAATATTATTTCTTAATTTCTCAATAAGTGTTTTAAGTGAAAAGATAAGTTTCTCCTAACCTTTCATAAGATGTGGTCTTAAATATATACAGCAGATAACTGTGATTTGACATGAGCTTCCTCATCTAAATCCAAGGAGCTTTTCTATCCAAAAGAATTTTCATACTTGCAATAATTGAGCAAGCACGATAACATGCAAATGGAAAAGATGGGTTATATCATATGCATATGACATAAAGAAGAAGGAAAAAAAAAAAAAAACAATTGCAACGATAAAGATTTCTATTGTATGTGGTTAGGTTTATTAATAATGTAATGTTGTAGCCTACTCAAAGTATCATCTTCATGAGAAGAAAAATTTGTTGATCTATCGATAAGGAAGTTTAACTGAAAAACATAAACACCAGTAAGATATAAGTTCAATCATATAAAGGATTAGTACCACTCTCTATTAAAACCTTAAGACAATGGATTAACGTGTCTTTTATCTTTATATAATATTTTATTTTCTTATTTTTATCCAATATAAAATTTGAAATCACACCTGTATTCCTCTTTAATAGACCCAACAGAATCATAATCTAAAATCAGTCCTTCGTTTCACCATGATTTGATGCAAATGCAAGCTATCTTTCTATCTCTCTTTTTGTCTGATATGAACTCGATCACACAATGCTTTTTCTTCCTCACTTTTTTTTTATCATTGATCTTTTGAATGATATCGTTTTTCTTGAACTTGACCCCCTCAATCAACGAACCAAGAATTCAGCTTTGCTTCTGTCAATCCGTACAATGAACATTTTCAGATCATTACGTTCAATCTTTAGTACTCATAAATCTACTGACATAAAGTTATGCATGCATACCCAATGTTAGGTTAGCCACGGAAAACAAATCTAACAACAACAAACAATTTTATATAACTTTAATAAGCATAACCAGTAGTATCGTCTTTAAAGATTTTCAAGAATAAAAGTTTACATGAAAAACATAACATCAAGATATGTATTAAATTATATAAGAGATTGATCATATTTTTAACTCAAAATCTTGTAATGAATTAATAGATTTTCATTTTTATATGATTATCATATTTGTTTTTTTTTTATCATGTTAAAAGACTTCTTACTAACAGAGGTATCTTATGTTTATATAAATCTATATCTATTTTTCTATTTTTATCTAATGTGAGATTTTTGGTTATATCCTAATAATTCTTCCTTCAAATAAAGGATTATGATTTTCCACATTCCCTACAACAAAAGTCATTTTTTATCCACGAGTATATCATATTCTAGATATTCATGGTCCCACCACTTAATATCTTTAGTTCTCCACATTCCATAATTTATATTTGGTTGTCTGTCACCGACTGTCTATCATGAATTCACCTGGAGGAATGTATTCGTCTGAGTCAATCACTAAGATTAACCTTCAGGGTAGAGTCAACACACATAGATCTTTAGTTAAAATATTATTTGTTCTAGATCAAACTTTCATAGATTTACTTTTGACACCATTCAAAAATACTTCAATGAAAGTATTTTATGTGTGTATAATATATATGTTCTTTGATGAATTTGAAGATGATGATTGTTGAAAAGAGAAAAACTGTGGAATTTGGAAGATGAAAAGGATCACGGGTTCGTTTTTGCTGACAATGTAAAAGGAAAGGCAGTGAGTACGGTGAGTGGATATACTGTTGTAAATCTAGAAAGAATAGAGAGGTGCATGTGCAAGCACAGATATACATATATAATAAGTCGTTGGAGTGGTATGAATTAACGGGAATTCTGTTCCTTAAAGCAAAATCATTGACTGTCTACACATGATTCATGAATGCTAACTTGTATTGGAGGGTAGTTTGAAATAAGGTTGTATGGTAAGAAAAACTAAGGTAATGAAAAATGTTTGAAAATGTTGTGGGGTTAGCGTAGTGATTGTGATTAGCATTTTGGTTGGAGTTTAGTGAAGAGTGATTATTGAGGGTTAAGAAAAAGTAAAAGAGAGGACCCAGTTGGAGTGTTTGAATAATGATGGTCTAAAAGTATCCAATCCGAGACCAACTTATTGTTTGGAAGGAAAGCATTACTTGGGTCAGCCTCAATGGATCTTGTCTTCTCATTTATTGGATTCTTCACAACATTTTTCCTCATCTTGGGTCCTCATGCTATCATTTCCCACATGCTAAACCCTAATCAATTCAACTTTTCTCAAAAAGTTACATCTTTTTTATCTATGCATCAAAATTTAAATATTAAAACTATAACACTTCCATGCCCTCCCCCATTTCAATGTTTCTCATTTATTTTTACATCATGGGAATGCTTCAGGAGTTTCATGCTACATGCATACATGTAAATCACTTTAATCACTTTTAAGTGGGAATGCATATATAATTAAGTTGTTAAAAAATATGCATACTTTATGTTTAAGCTTTATATAATTATAATTTTTTCTTATTGTTATAAAGAATTGAACCAATAACTCTTATACTAGTGATAATTTCTTTTAAGAAAGTCCTTTAGGAAGATAATATATATGTGTGATTTGAATTAATCTCTATAAAGAATTGATATTACTTTTAATTCAAAATTTTAAAACATTGAATTTATGAGTTTTTTTATATGATATTTAATTGTCTTTTTTATCTAATACTAAGATTTAAATTTAGACTTGGGATTATTTTCAATAAATTATTTATTTATTTATTTATTTTTAGTTTGATTTATTATATAAAAAATATTTAAATATATGTTGCCCAATAAAATAAATTTTTGTTTATAAGCTTTTACTTCATATAGATACAATAAAATTTATATTTTTGAAAAAAAAATAAAGAAAAAAAAAAAGCCAGAAAAAGTAGATAGAGCATAAAAAGGAAGACTAATTTCCGTTTTCAAAAAGAAAATTTATTTCTGAAAGAAAGTGTCATAAATTGATTTGGGTACAAGAGATTGGTCATGTCATCTATAAAAATAGACGTCTAACCTCTATCATTCCCTAAGCACACCTAATCCACTGCATTTGCAAATGGCATGTTTCTACTATTTAAAATTTGGCTATTTTTTCTATTGCTTGATTTTGACCTTAAATTCAATTTATTATAAATGGAAAAATAATATGCTATTAATAATTAAAAAGGTTTATTTTAGTAACAATAGAAATAAGATTATTATAATAAAACTTATTATAACTAACAATGAGATTAACGAACAGTGTTGTCAATTCTGTCAAAATAGATTGATCTATATAAAAACAGAAAAGTCCCATTACACACACAAAGTCAAGAAATTAAGATAGAGATGAAAAGAATAATTAGAAATAGAAGAAAAAAAAAAATCAAGAACACGTATCTATCTAGCGTGACCTTCGGATAAACTTCATTAAACAAAACAATCATTAATTCTTATAACTTCTAATAATCTTTTCATTAAAAAATTCGAATGTAAGAGAACATAATACAAAACAAAACAACTATTGTTATTTTGATGCATAATAAACATACATGCACAATGCATTTGGGGTTGTAAGAATCGTTCATGCATTCTACGTATATGACGATTAGTGTTTGATTCGTGAACGAAGTATGATCATGTGATGGAAGGAATAAGAGTTTTTTTTTTTTTTTTTGGTGATGCCCTTGTGTTGTGGGGGAGTCAATCACGTGCAGCTCATACCTACCAAATTATGGTGGGGTCCAGCACCGTGCGAACTTCGATCACCTCCTAGCGCTACATCACAGCGACATTTCGGTGGATTCATAATCAGCGTTTTAGTTTTTCCCTTTTCTTTCTTGGATAGGTAACGGCGGGTGAGATTACACTTCCCCAAACCTGTTGGACCCAATATGGGATTCGTACTTTTGATATGAGAAGACAATTTTGTCCCTTCCTTCTTCTTCAACAATAATACTAACACCTGAAACCAAATTGGAAATTTTGACATCAACCACGGAATATTCCCTAGCTTTTGATAAGATATGCCACCTTCAAAATAATTAATTTTTAAAGTTTTTTTTTATAAAGTATTTAACTTTATTATTTTTATTCGATATTATGTTGATTTTTTAAATTGATGACTATATTTTTTAGAGATAAGATGAGGCGAAATGAGTACAGAATTTATGATATAGCAGGCCATGCCGCAAATGGTGGCAAAACTATGTCTTTATTGGTGCCATTGCTATCTCTCTCAAATATGTCTCGGCAGCCCAACACGGTTTCTCAATACTTACATTACACCCCACATTCAATCTCTTTCTTAGGGTCATTTTCACTGTCGTTAGCCCAACCTCAATAGTGATCACAATAAATAAAAGGCAAAACAAAAACTGAAAAAACAATTGGTACAATCAAAGGTATTTGAGCTGGTTTTGAAGTTGCTTACTTGTATTTGATCAGATACCAACAGATTCACTTTTACAGTAAAATTAGACCGTTATGTATTTTAATGCAATGACAAATGTTCCCTGTTCCTCAGATGTTAAGGCACTTAGACATAGCTAGGTTTTTTAGGGTGGTCAGTGGGAAAGCTTGTGCTCTGTCTTTGTATTTATGTTTGCGTACACATGCACATGCAGGGTCTATATACCAGTACACAAAACAAGCCCTTATGCAGGGTAAGTCCACTTTGGTGTACATATTACTATACATAATTAAAACATTGACTTTGGTTCAACATATGTGTCATTGTTCAGAAAAAGATGTTCCTTTTTCACTTTCACCATTTAGTTTAGCTATTTCACTTCTTTTTTACCCACATGAGCCCTTGTACTATGCATAATCTTTTTTTTTTTTAATGTTTTTTATGATGATAAAAACAAACCAAATATATCCTATTTGCATGATGTTAGACATAATTGGCAATAGAAAACAAAAAGGTAACACTGATTGGATATTACCAGTCTGAATCTCTCAATTTGTTTAATAGTTGAAGATGGGAAGCTTCCACGAAATTGAGAGAACACATGGGTGGGACACTCTAGTTTCTAGGGAAAAATTCCAGCATTGAAATTGCACACAGTAGATCTCAAATATCCAAGTAATAAAGTGAAAAATAATAATACCTACATTATTATTCCATTGGGAATTTGCTGTATCAGCAAGTTAACTGTGAAGTACAGGCAAAGTGCAAATGCATTATTGGAGATAGAAACTAATGGATATAGCAAAAAGGAAAACAAATACAGAACTGCATGTAGTTTGAAAAATAGAGTTTGCAGGATGTATTAAAAAGAATAAGTTGAGTTATTACAAACCATAATGCAGAGTTTTTCTTTTTCTTATCATTTCACTATCTATATGATACCTGCAAAATCAATATACCCTCTTGCCATATAATGAAGAAAATGATGTAGTCCCAAGTTGCATATATTTGTCTGAAGAACTTTGTGCTGTGTTCTTTAAATTATATTGAATCTTTTATGGTCCAGACAGATCAAACCATCATGTGTAGTTGTGTGAACGAGCTAGAGAGAGAGAGAGAGAAAACAAAGGCATGGACAAGAGAGTAATGGGAGAAGATATTTTCTGTTTTTTTATATTTTCCTTTCTCAAAAGGGACATTGAGAATTAGATTAATGTAGGAAGGAGAAGACACATGATGAATGTTTTGGTGCTAAGGGAGTTGTCAAGTTGGCGATGCAGCAAGGCAGTTATAACTTACAAGAGGGAGTTGTGAATGTCAGTGGTCAGAAGTCTTTTGTGGCTGAAACCAAAAGAAAGAAAAAGAGGCATTAATAATGCACAGGACCATCTTAGCACAGACACACTCTTATTTTCTCTGCTGGTCCTCCTCCAAAAGGAAAACCAGCTACTCTCAAACTTATTTTTCAGCCTTGTGTTCAGATAAAGCTTGTTTGAGGTTGTGTTCATTCAAAATTTAAATTTTACTATAAGTTATATAATAAAGTTTTGCATTAAAGTTCAGCAAATGTTACTATGATTTACAGCAAGAGCTTGATCTTCTTATACTTGGTTCGACATGTGAAACTTCAATTCTATAGAATAACACAAAAAATGGTAAGTTTTGTGGAAGAGATTTGTATATGTTGATGATGTGAGAGAGAGGGCTATAGTATTGAAAATGTGATTTTATTAGTGCAAGAAATAATTGAGGAGGACTAGAGTGTAAAGTGAAGCTATTAGGATTGCCATTAATCAAATAAATGTAATACAGTTAGGCAGTTTTTTGGTCTCTATCAACTTGAGAGGGTATGTAAAAAAGTGTATGAGCTTTTGGAAAAGAGAAAGGGTTGTAAGGGTAGTAGTACTTGCAGGGTTATTGTCTAGGTCTGCCCATGGCCACAACCATCATTTATGCCCTGTCTTCATCATTAACAACCACTTTGCTCATATTGGCTTAAAACCATGGTCCTTCCAATCCAACTTCTTTTCTGGTTTTTCTTATACTATTAATTAGCACAATTGCTTTAATCTTAAAATACTCTTTCATTTTTTTTCTAAGATAAGGAATCATTTATTGTGATGATCGTGAAAGTGATGAACTTAATGAATATTCACAATGTAAATCCATAAAATGAACTTCAGCTTAAATAACCTTAAAAAATTCAGCCAAGATTTAGTGTCCGAAAATGTGATTAGGTTGAGTCAGTTACAACTTTCAATGGACTTACCAGAGACATTTAAAATATGACTGTTCTGCTAAGACATTTAAACCTTATCAACTGTTATTTTTTTCTCAACCAAAAAAACTTCATTATCAGTATTATTACAGATTCCAACTTTATCATCAGCATTGTGCCATAGACATTGATAAGCAAGCAATGGAACTTGTGGGAGGTTTCATAGTTAATCTTCCTTAACATGTTTTACTTTTTTTAGTTAATGTCACATTCAAACTCAGACACTATTCCTTTAAAAAAAATACTTACAAGCTACAAAAGTGAGGAAACTTGACATGATTTTGGTTACTGTAAAATTCTACAGGTGAAAGAAAAATGATGAATTAACACTTTTATACCACTTGACATCTAGAGATGGAAAAAAAAGAAAAACCATGTAAATATGATAAATAATATACGAGGCAAAAAAGATAAAAGATGTCCACAATCACTGTAGAAAATCTTACAATGTGATTGCCTTCTTTCATTTTCTAGCAAGTTGGATTGTTTAAAAGTTAAGCCAAGCCGTACAGTGTTAACCCGTACAACAATGGTACTGTCCATTAACTTTCTTTAATTTTTTTTTTCTGAATAATACATAGTTTTCTAACAGAAAAAACTAAACTCTTAAAAAGTTGAGTTTAATACTAAATTCTTTTTTAACTTTCTTATAATCCGTCACCACAACTTGATCTTTTTCAGTTTTAGATTTTCCTTATACACTAATGTTGCAGATCTTGGTCGTTTCAATTTGAAGAAGCAGGAGTATAGAACATACATGAAGTGGTTTCATTGACATTAAACTTCTCTCACAGGGTATTTTATATAGAAACCTCTGCGAGGAAAACTTCAAACATTTGTACAGTTTTCTACCCATGAAATCTTCATGGAAACAAAGTTAGAGTCGCAGAGTTGACTTCATAACAGGTTGTTTCGACAAACCCACAAAAAAGACAAGAAAAGAATGAGATGGATTTAGAAATAGCAAAAGAAGAAGAATGTGAATGGGAGGCCAATGAAAACGGCAATGACGAAGGGAGAAAAAAGAAGCAAAAAGTGGTGCTTCATCTTGGCCATCCTCTTCAGTCAGAACCATCGTGTAAAATAAACCTCGTCCCTTGTCTGTTTCATCTCAACGAGGATGTTAGAGACCTGAAGACAACTTCTTCGCAAGGAATAGTGAGACCCATCTCGTGATCGAAGCCAAACTCTTCTTCGGCTTGTCGAAGGAGGGATTGGAACTCGGGGTGAGCGAGGAATGAGATTGGCACAATGTACCTAGTTCTGTTTTCACCCACATAAACAGCAAAGTGGCCTTTTGGGACATCACCGGGGTGGCCATCATCATCGTACCCGTTTTTCTTTCCTAGGCTTGAACACCTCTTAAGGATCTGCTTCAAGACTGCATGTTGTGGAAGCTTGTTTGATTTTCTAATGGCCATGTTGTTGAGTGGTTGAGATGTGATGAATGAGAAGAGAAGATGGAGTGAAGAAGATGTAGTGGTGGATGATGAGAAATAAGAAGGGCGTTGAGGGGGTATTTATGGAGATGGTGGAAAGAGGGTGATGTGGAGGGATTGTGGGGTAGGAGGCAAATTAAAGGGCAGACCACGGGTGTTTTGGGGTTTGTGTATTTGTGCAAGGACATGGTGGGAGCCAACCCCATTGGCTATACTATTCTATGTTGGTCCTCCTCACGGCAACATGGTCCCAGTTTCACTCTACTCCTCCTTCAATTCTTTCCCTATCTATCTCTCTGCTTTCATCCTTCTTATTCACCTCTATTCATTTCTTTCTTTTCCATCAAGCTCTCACATACACTTTCTATAACCTCCCTCTCTTCTTTTCTGTTTTGATTCTGTATAGGACATAACTTAAATCATGTCTTCACCACTAGACAATATCATCTCAGCAAATATACGTAAGCTAGGTCACCACACTAAAACGAAGTAAAGGATTGTTAATTAGCAATTAGGAGACACGTCAGAGATTATATTACCCTAAACTGACATAGATTATGTCTCACCTACTCAGCTTAGGTGCACTCAAGTAAAACCACTTGGAAATATTATAAAAGGACACTATTCCCTATGTATGATTTTTACGCAGATTATTGCATCAAGTGATTTTTATTTCTAATTTGAGCATCGAAGTGTTTTTTTGATTTTTTATGATTTGAGTATCATAATCTCTTTTATTGACTTGAGTATCGAAATGTATTTCTGACTTTAAGTATCGGGATGTTTTTCTGACTTGAGAATTAGAGTGTGTGTTTAAGTATAACTTAACTCGTCTAACTAAGATCTCAACTCTATTGGAGAAAGAGGGTGGAAACATCCCAGCCACTTAGAGGAGAAGTACAGCTTGGACTCGTTTGGTGGAAAAGTGGATTAGATTGGTACGTCTCGACCTTGTAAGAACGTACTCAATCCTTGGACAACATTATTCTCTTCTTTCAATCTCAGTTTTCTTTTATGCAGAAAGTTTTATCATTACTTCTCATATTTGTAATCCTTCCTGAATTCACAACCATGAAAGAGGGTTACTTTTAAATTGCATGTTAATATTTGATTCACACTCAAAATGTTCGTCTATTAGTTAGGAAAAAAACTTGAGAAAGGAGATCCATTAATAGCAGTAAACCAGGTTTCTTAATGAAGATTAATTATCACCAACAATATATAAATAATTGCGGTCATAACAAGAAAAATAGAAAAGTATTAGTATCTGTGAAAAGGGAAGTTGTGCATCAGAGTTTTAAGAAACATATAATAGTTTCATTCCGTAAGGGTACTAAGATCTGGCTAAGAAAACGTGTGGCTTATATAGACTCCCCGGAATTTGGTACATCATATATGTAAGACCCTTTTATTTTGATTTATAAGTCTAGCTCACGAATTGTATAAATAAGAACTTTGATTTTGATTTAGTGCTGCTAACTGTGCTAACTAGTAACTCCACTAACACAAACGATCGTAAACACAATTTGTTATTTTAGAGTGTAAATGTTGTGAGTGAAGGGAATTTGGAAGAATTTTTGAATGGAATCCTGCACAATCTCTATGGAATCATTAGCACACCACTATGGTCCTGGTGATGGTTTGGTCATTCTGGTTGTTCGGCTTGTGATACTGACGAGTGAGGACTGATTAGTGACTCATGCAACAGAAACCCATGTGTATGTTGCACTGTTTTTCATACTTTTCAGGTTTTGGATTCGGTTTCATAACTCTACCTCCAAGTTCAAGTGTAACACCTGCCACAGCAAACTACTGAAACATTTCAAAACATATAGCCTAAACACTCTGGTCCTTTTGTCGCCCATTTCATCCAATTCACATGACCACCAAAGATTAGGTACTTTTGGATAATAGCTTAATCTAGTATTTACCTAATAAATTTTACCACACGAATAAAACCTTGATCTTAATTTTTTTTCTTTCAAATAACATAACACAGAGTGCAATTGAAGAAGGGTAACACATTATGTTTAAACCAAACGAGATATAGGATATGAAGCTCAAACACCTCTCACAAATAGTGTTCCACGAGGATTCACGGGGGAGACACAATAATGTTGGGTGTAACAAGGAGGAGTTGTGAAAAACGGTGATCCACACAAATAATATTACTTTTCAATGGCATTAAACTTTAACAACTTTTAAATAGGACTTTGGACCAATTACAAATAATAAAAACTGAATATAAAATATCAACTAACTTAAAAATAAAATCTCCTTATTCTATCACAAAATAATATTCTACCTATATAAACAAAAACTCATAACTACCCATCCCTATTTGATCTCTATCAAATCAAACCAAATTATTACCAAACTCAAAACTAATAAAATAATAAATCTCTAAATTTAAGTTTATCCCAAGAAATAAGAATGAGACCTGAGACCAACCATATAAGGAATTGATACCACTTTTTATCCAAAACCTTAAGACAATGAGTTAATGGGTCTTTCATCTTTATATAATACTCTATTTTTCATTTGTATCCAATGTGAAATTTATACTCACACTTGAATTCCCAACACAGTGTTAGTGTCATTATCTTTACTACATAAACAGCGAGAAAAATATGATGTTGTAGTAAGAGTAATTTGTTTTCCTAGGAGATGCTTCACCACCTTCCAATTTCAAGAAAAAAAATGATTATCATATATATATATATATATATATATATTTATTGGACCATAGAAGCCTAATTGATCCCTGTCTGCTATGCTGATTAATTAAGATCCGAATTAATTTAGGAGAAATCATGCATAACCAGCAGGCTAAGCTGTCAATGGAAGGTGCAGTTGTCATGCTCAACAACGTGGTTGGTTGGTTAGTTCTTTTCACTGAAGACATTCGTATTTATTATAGTGGAAAGACTATACAAGGATAGGCTGAAGTGTGTAACAACAAAAGTAACTGAAAACTCAATTGTGATTGTGAATGATGAAGAGTCTCATGCAAGTGGGTTGAATTTACTAAGGTTTTGTAGTGAGAATTTGGCATGAATTCCAACATTATAGTTCCATGTTCAATCCACTGATAGAGAGATGTAGCATTTAGATTCCTTTGGACCATGTAATATGATGTAGCAGAGTTGATGGTTGGCTTTGGCCTAGAACTTGGACGCAATGGTTAATGCACTCAGAAATCAGTGTCTCAACAATGCAGGGCTTCCCATGTGGCCCTGCCTAAGCCATTACCACTAGATAACATATGTGTAATAAGACATAAAGTATATTCAATGCGCACCACTATTTAGGTTTAACCTGCACCACCTTCCTTCTTTACCTTTACCATTGTTTCCCATGCCCACAATAATAAATTCATCTTATTAATAATATTCAATTACCCTTATCATATACGGTATGTCCGGCATTTTAGTGATCTGTCCTGCCATTTATGTCTCTCTCAATGCCAAACCCCATGCTAATTTGTAGGACATCAATAACATCCATTCACAAGCACACATTCAACCACTTAAACCAAAACTCCTCATACTTAAGTTCAACTGTATTCTATGTTTAAACCAATACCCACACAACTTTATTACTACCATTTTGTTGAGTTTATCGAGGAAGAGATTCATTGAAAAATACAACATATGAGACCTGAATCCAACTACACGAAAAATCTTATATATATAGTGTTCTACTTTCTCTTTTCTATCTAATGTGAGGCTTGGCAGACTCATACATGGAATTCTAGCGCACCTTTTATGGATCTTTTGAGAAAGATTCAACAGAAAGATGCAACATCAATTAAAAATGAATTCAACTTACATAAAAAATTTACATCACTCTCAACTCAAAATTTAAAAAAACTAAGTTTATGAATTTTGTTCTTTGTGCTAAACTTTTTGATCTGTATTTAGTGTGGGATATAAACTCAGACTTGGATTATCCATTACTACATATACATTAATTGAATTCATATAACGAAAACGTTTTCTTTTTATCTGTTTATGTCCTTGTAAAACTGGACCTTAGGAAAGTGAGGGATTTTATGGATTTGCTGCAGTGTATAGAGAAATTTGAGAAAGAGGAATGATGGGAATGGATGTGATGGAGAAAGTAAGGTGGAGAAAGAAGGGATGAAAAATTGGATAGTTGTGTCGGTTTGTTTGTAAGGAAGTACGAACCATAATAGTAGCAGTTCTACCACCATATGAAATGTGTATAAATAAAAAAAATAAATGTATTACAGTGGAAGGTAAGGTGTAGATGGGAAACCAGATAAACGGATGTCGCATTCCTTGGACAGAGGCTTCATGTTCTGTGAATGAGATGAATTGAAGAAAGAGATGGAATTAAAATTAGGGAGAGAGTTGAAAGGCCCACCATTTTCACCAAAATGCGGTGCTCAGAGGAGCAAATCAACGAAGGGGATGTTCTTTTAAGTTGATGGAGACTTAACCTTTACTTTGGCACATGAAGGCCATGTTACTCTTGCTTCCCAAAATCCACTTGCTAAGGCCCTGTTTCGAACATCATTCCAACCACTTGAAAACGCCCATCTTTACTCCCTTGCCTAACCTCTCATTTTCTTTTTACCTTCCACTACAACTAACCCTACAAACAAAATCTCGATAAAATAAAAGATGGACATAGATTTATATACACATTTCAATTAGTAAAAGACTTTTTTAGAGTGATATTAAAAACAAATTCATAAGAGTTTAGCCCAAAACGAACAATATCTTATCAGAATAAAAATCTATGTGTGTGTTGATAGTTCAATTGATTCAATTTCCAAACCGATTAATATCTAATCTTACGCTCAGATATAACAAATGCATCTAACATAGATTATTTCTTCCAAGTGAAACCCCTGATTGGCTAATTCAGATTCCGAGAGGTCTAATCTGATAATAAACATAATCAGAAAGCATTATGGTTAAAGAGTGCTAAAAGATAATGAAGGTAAGAATTCCATTACTAAATGGTCCAATAAGAAGTATAAGAAAAAGTGTCCCTTGTTCATACAAGTGCTACCAAGCACATGTCTTTCTTCTTGTGTGCTCTCCAAACGTTTACGTAACTAAAATGAAGTTCACATCTTTCTTCTTATGTGACCACCAAATAGTTTTATGTCAAGTTAAAGAAAGATGTGTTATAGAGAAAGCTAGCTCGTTATGTTACTGGTTTATATGTTTGGCTTCTTTTGTAGAGTGTGAGATGTGATCCCTTATTTAAGCAAGATAATATATATTATGTAATCTTTTAGTAGGTAAAGAAAGTAGGAGCTCATTCAAATAAGAAGAAAACATTAAATCTTTTCTTGATTATCTTAATCTTGTGTAGGTTTATTCATTTATATGTTTTATTTTAATAAGAAAGCATTTATGAAAAAGCATGGTAGTGACAAGTCAATTCCATGATAAAATTTGTTTGTTTCTACTAATTCTAAGACTCTTATCCTATCCAAAAACCTAAGCTTGTGTCCATTTTAAGGAAATATTGTGTTCGTTCTTGTTCTAGTTTATAATAATAATAATAATAAGAAGAACAAATATTTATTACGTATGCATGAAATAGATTGAAATGTCGTTCACAGCTGGCACAACAAAAGCAAAGCTATGTCCATGACTAGCATAGTGCGGATTGAGATCCAACTCTCAAGTCTTATCTTGTATTAAAAAATAATAATTTCACACCCACAAAGTTTTTTTTTTACTTTGATATTATTTTTTAAGATTAAATATACTTTTTTTCTTATTTTAAATGAAAATTATAATTAGTCTTTTTTTTTTCAAAATTTTGATCAAATTTAATTTCTCAATTTAAAAAATATATGAATTTAGTTTTTTTAATCAAATTGTGTTAGATTTATTTGACGTTTCAAACGTTTTTATGATAACATTTAAGTTGTTTCATTTTTTTGACACAGTTTTGTTTTAATATTAATTGAAAAACGCATTTAAAAAGTGAAATAAACTTAACAAAATTCAGTTAAAAAAACAAAATACATGTAATTTTAAATATGGAAGAACTAAATTGATCTAAAGTTTTGAAGATAGACTAATTCCGATTTTCACAGTTAAATTATTAAAAAAAATATTTAATTTTTATTTTTTATTATCTTTTATTTTATCTTTTTCTTTGCAAATATCAAAATTCACTTTGTTTTAAAATCATTATATTATTGTAATAGATTATGAAATGATAGTTATGGGAGTGAATTTTTTTTCTTAAAGTATTATCTGTACTATTGAACGTACCAAAGGGCATTCTTTGGCTAACATTAACATGCATTACTTTGTTGTACCAATGTACCTGCAAACTACCTACTTGGTAATTTTTGGTCTGATGATTGTACCTGCTCAAAAGAACATGAATGTGGGAACCTGACTTAGAACTACAAAACCCACCAAAATAAAACAGCTGGAAGTTGGATTTTCCCATTAACGGCAAGCCCTAAGGTCTAGTCGTACCATATTACCCACCCAAACCCACTCAAATGTGTGTTATGTTATGCCAGCCTTTGAAGGGACCCTACCTTCCCTCAATACCCACTTCAATGCATTACCATTTCAAAACATTTAGTATATAATGTTTTCCCCCTATGACTCAAACCTACACTATTTTCATCATTCCCACTTACTCAACACCTCCACCACTAATCTATTCACTCTTTAACATGTGCCTATTTCAATACCTTTTTATACCTTCCCAAAAACTAGGGTCTTAGTAGCCTATCATGGAACTTGTCCCCATGTTCAATTTGCCCATTCTGAACTCAAATATTCTTAGTCATTAGTTCTGCTTTCAATAATTATGAAAAATTAATCAATAAGTATGATTGAAGGCATAATATGATAATACCACTCCATTATTTTTTTTTAAAGTACTTAAATGCTTGAAAGTCAAAATTTTCAAAAGGTTGCAGATACTTTTATGCCATGGTAAAATCAAAGATTATCCTATACTCGTTTTTGTTTGAGATTCAAACTAAAATAAATGTTTGTTATCTTTTACAAGATTCATTTAATTACGTCTCTCTCTTTTATTAATTATTTTTCAACTAAAATATTGCTGATGAAACAAAAAAGAGGTTATATTATGCTCTGACACAGAAGGTATTGCTGACAATAATTTTAAAACATATAATTACTTTATCACAAGTAAAATTTAATGGATATCCATCAAATCTATTACCTAATAGTAGGATTCTGTCAAGTCAAGTTTAAAAATATATTTGACAAAAACTTATTAAGAAATGCTTAATTGAATTGCTTATTTGAGCTTGTCTTTAATTGCTGTCTACATGATATATCTATTTTTTTATTCAGATGATATATCTAAATTTATAGGTATATTGAATATACGTTATAATAAATGAGAAATACTACACTTTCTAATCTTTTATGGTTAAATCATACACATTTGGCCGCTTCTGTTTATTGGCAGAGGTACACTACTCTAAAATTACAACACCGTTGACAAAAAAATAAAAACGAAACAAGTTACAATACAGTTGAATAAACAGCTAGCTGATTAGAAGCACACAATCATCCCATTCTTCTGCTCCTTCAGTCATCACAAAAAAAGCCACCAAAATCCTAATTGTACATCTACTGGTCAGAAGAAGATTTAAACTGCTGATGCTGCCCATCTATCAAGTTTATCTGTCGTCTGAGTTTAGCAATATGTGCTTGAACCTGAATTTGGAAGAACAATACGAGTTTAGTCACAATTTTCTTACTACTTTATGATGATTGAACAATCAAAATCTACAAGAAAAGTTAAAACAGGCTCACAATTAACCAACAAGAAAAAAAAGATTCAACCACACCTTTCTCAGGTCCCCCTTGTGATTCACTACCACAAATGGGGATATACAAGTAACAACAAGGTAATCAACAGCTTATGAAGTGCATACAAGGAAAGGGACTGTAATACAGACTTCAATTCAACACACTGACAAAGGTCAGTGATTTAGATGAAGATAAAGTTCATCTACACAGTGCGCTCTCAAATTAAAAGGAAAATATGAATAATGTCAGCATTATATACTTTAGTCTTGTCATGTTTATTATTATAAGATTACTCTTTGATGTTCATTCTAAATATTCATGCCCCACATAGAAAATGATTAAAACATATAGAACCCACATATGTTGATGATAATGGATGTGTTAATTAAATCGTTAAATGATGAACAAGTAGGAGTGATGGAACATGATAGCTATTAAATAAAACTAGAATAATGTTAATCAGCATATAGACCATCGTATCTGTCTTCTGTCCCCTCCCCTCCTCCTTCCCTTCGGTTGGCTTTGAATTAAATTATTTAATTACAACCCGGAATCCCATACAAGCACATATCAGTACATACAACAATGTAAATTAGGAAAAAACATTTCTTCTTTCTATTCTAATACTTCAAAGGCACAGTTATTTTGAGTTCAACTAATCCACAAAAAGGGCCGTAAACATCATACAAACAAAAATAAACTCCCAAGCATAGATCATTCGTTTAAGTCTCTTGATGGATGAATCAGAAGTACATGTTCTGGAAAGCAGAAATTTCAAGGAAAAGAAATCTACAAAAATCCTCATACATATTCCTTTTTTGATCAAACATGAACCTTGCATCAAGATCATAAATCATGATGCTACTGCTATAACATTTCTCCATACAGAACTATCAGGTGCATCTATAATTTGGATTGCTAAGGTTTTTTATTATATACAAGTGACCAAGTATGATGCAAACTTTCTACTTTGTAAAATGCAAGCGTCTGCTTGCTGTCATGGCTCATTTTAATCCATGAATATACCATTAAGGCATCAACAATTGACAATCGATTTGACATCCATAAATATTACATACTTTAAATATGATAAAAATATTGACATACATACCTGCTGTCGAGCTGCCGCAAGCTGTAAGAGCTCATCTGCTTCTGAGAAATTCGTGAACCATTGACTTAAAGAATGATCTTTAGTATCACCTTTCCTCCGTTTACTTGCATCCTCAACAGGTACTGCATTTACAAGTTCTTTTAACTCAAGCATGGAAACAGGAGAGCTGCAGATAACAGGGGGTAATTGCTACACAACATACCGGGAGGAGGCAATGTAAGCCCAGCAGGTAATCTTGGTAAGTTCACAGCTGGATGACTCTGCAAACGAGCTAAAAAGGCCTCCGAAGGATCAGGGAAAACAATCTCATCATAAAACTCCACAACAACAGGCTTCTTTGCAGACATGGAACTGTTTTCATCCTCTGGATACAACTTCAAGTGATGATATCTGTATATATATCACTCTTCAATAGAATACAAGGTTCAGAAATTATTTTGACATTCACATAAAATGGTTTGCAATCTGCATGACTAATAACAAAGGAAACGGGCTTGTATTGTGATCTAGTATATGGTTAGATAATATTCAAGCACTTGGGCCATATATAACTCCACACTCTTACCAAACTTTGAAGTTAGCAAAATAGATGTTATTTATATAGTCATCCAAGCTTATCATTGATAATAATGAAGCACTCCAGCCATATTGCTCTATCTATCTAACTAAATTTAGCAGGGAATAGAGCTGCACTCTTGCAGAATTTCAGAAGCATAAGCAAGTTGTAGACGGTTGAAACATGCCAGAAAGTCAGTAGACATTTTGCATACCATAAAAAATTTCAAGCATACTTGAACCTCTACACTGAACTAAGAAATCGGAGCATCAATAAAAGGCTCAATAATATAATTTTTTTTTCCTGGAAGCAGGCTACAGGCAACTAAGTCCAAAGCAGTAACCAACAACTCACAAGTTCAAAGGCTTGTCACAAACATCACTGTGAAAATAAAGTGTGATGGCAACTTCAAATTCCCCCCATCCTGCCTCTGAGAGTTCAAAAGGTGGAGACTCCACAACACGGGTGGGATTATTGAAACTGGAATGCAACTGAAAAACAACACGTTTTATTATCGCCCCAAGATCCTCATTGGTTGCTCCACGAACATATACTGTCCATTTATGCGACTGATACCTTACATAACATAAACATGGCGACTTTCTCAGTTTTAAATTCCATTTTAGTGACTTCAAGCAAAACATTATATCAGGTAGAGGCAATGTAGGATACTTACTCGCTAGCCTTTTTCCCAAGCCAAAATGCTATGTTTCCATACACTATTGGAACGCTTATTTCCACATCTTGGAGTTTCTTACCCAGGTTCTACAGAAAACCCATAAATGGTTATACTTGTATAATGATCAATGCAAAGAACCTATTTAGTAAAACATACAGAGGAATTGTTTTGACTTTGTATGATAAGATATTCTAAAATCACATTTGCTGTTCTGAACATTGACTTTAAGATCCTTGCAGTGTGCTATGGTTTTGAATCAATGACGGAAACAAGGTGTAATCTTTACGCAGTTCCAAAGGCGTAGGATTTGTGGGAAATCGCTATTTTGGCGATTTGGAAAACGAGGTTGCTGGTTTTATCCGAATTCGAATCGAAACAATGGTTACCTTCTTATCGTTGTCATCAGATTTGCCCATTTTGGTTCGCTGGGATTTGGGGGTAGGACCACTTAATTCTGGCTGATCTTGACCGTGCTTTTTCGAAGATGAGCTGATGGTCATATCAATCAACGACCTCGTCTCAAAAGTAGAAGCTCAATCTGAGCATCTAGTTTTAGGGTTCGTATGCTCCTCTGCCAAAATTGTGAAGCACTATTCGTGGCTTTTACGACGTCGTTTGTGAGTCAGTAGAACCACGTACGGAGCCCAACCCAATACCCTAGTGGGCATATTTATTTTTTCATATCTAAATCTATTCAGGGATTACAATTTCCACCTTTGCTTCCTGCACCCCCATAATTTGTTCGTACATCTCTCAAATTTTTAAAATAATCATATTATTTTTCCTAAAGTAATTTCTTAATTAAATATTTCTGAAATTTTGTAGAGAAAGTTTTCTGAAATTTTCAAAATATGATTTTTGAAACGAGATTTATGAAATATAATTTCTAGAGTGTATGAAATTTATTTTGGAAGAAACTTTTTATAATAAGATTTTCAGAGTAAGCTTTCCGGAATGCATACAAAATCTTTCAGAACAAGTTTTGTGAAATAAAATTTTCAGAATAAATTTTCCTAAACATATCAAATACGTTCTAGAAATAAATTTCCTGAATAAACTTTTTTTCTGCATTCTCTTCTTTGTTTTTCTCTACAACGACGGTTATCGAAGTACTGTGATACAGTAATATTAATATTTTAGTCTTTTTCTGTTAGTGTAAGGATATAATAAAGAAAAATATTTTTAGTCTTTTCAGCTAATAATTATTATGAAGGTGGTGCAAGCAATAGCTTACATAATTTTTCCTGCATCACACTATATGTGATAAACAAAAATATCATTTCGTACAATGAATACAGAGGATAAATATTGTTTCGAAATGCATAATTAAAAAAAAATATAAAATATATTTGGAATTATGCAATTCAGAATAAGTCAATGACCTTTTGAATGATTGTTGCAGAGTAATAGTAAAATACACTTTAGAATCACCATAAATTATAAATTATTCGATGTCAAATACATTTGAAATTACTTGTTCTTAAATAAAGATCTAACACTTTGGAAAACTATTCCAAATAATGGTAAAAAGTCATTAAGTAAAAAGTCATTAAGAAATAAACATTATGAATTATGTAAAACAAGTAATATCTGTGTATAATTCTTCTATGATGCTGACAGCAGCATGTCAAGAACTGATGCACCACACATTACTTAGAAATCTAGCAAGAAGTGGCAAAAGCTTTTTCATGACAGAAGTGTTCTAAGTCCCTTGTTTGGCTTAAATGATAGATTTTGAAATATAAGGGTCAAAAGTGGTCTAACCAGAAGTTTGTATACTTTAAATTAGTTTTATTTTTAGTTGAGATGAGACTTCCAACAAATATGTCTAACAAAATTGGTGCAAATAATAGCTATTAAAAGCTAATGTCCTGATATATGTGGACTGAACTTTGATAATGATATTGTTGTATATATTGGAGTTCATTGTGATTTGGCAAAAGCTGGAAGTGTCCAAACAATGTTTTGTGTTGCACTTTAATTCAAGCAACGTGTTTCAACTATACAAGATAACAAAACAGAAATCTTTGCATAAAAGAAAGTGCCTTCTGTACAAATATGCCTCATCTGATCTATCTCTGTCTCCCATTGCTTGTTTTACAAATTATTCAAGCAAGAGGTAACGTTTAGGAATTCATCCTCCTGACATGGAATTGTGAGACCACCTGTTGGATGATTATACCCAAATTCTTCTTCTGTCCGACTTAGTAATTCTTGAAATGAAGGTTGGTTCAAGTATGATACAGGAATCACAAACCGCTTCATTTTGTCTCCAACATAGACTGCAAGATAGCCTCTAGGTACCTCAACACCCTTGGAGGCTGCTTGGGTTGTCGAAAATGATGTCCATCTAATAATACCTGCTATGCGGAAACCCATTGTTGATTGCTCCACAGGACAAACTGATGCCAAAGAAATATTGTAAGAAAGGAATATCTGAAATCTGGTTTTTGAGGACTGAATGACTTGTGTTGTTTGAATACTGGAAAGATATTGTATATATAGTTGCCAATGGCCTAAGCAATCCAATAGCACAATGAATGATTTTTGGAGGAGCTATGATGGATTCGACCGAGAGACAAGGGATCACATGGTATTGTCTCAGAGATATTGGCCAACAGAATTACAGGTGAAACCTAATGCTAGTTCATTCATTGTGCTATAGCTATTTCAAGGATCGACAAGCTATAGACATCTCACATGTTTCTTTAAATAAATGACAACGCTATTGATATATGTTCTATCCACCAACTGATATCAGAGTCTAAGTAAGCAACTTGTAAACCATGAGAGGCAAGAACAGAACTGATATTGAACACATGATCTTGAGTTACTAGGAACCACACTTTTTTGTGTATGTTAAATTTAAAACAACACCATGTGAACTTTCAGACATGAAGTTTGCGGTCCCCTCCATCCCAAATAAGTGTCAATATCATCCTGTAATGGGGTAATTAATGGCTCTCACTGCAGAAGGTTGGCTTGTATTATATTTCATAACATGTTACTATGATTCATGGGAGAGTCCTGTCAAGACATTGCCATATGACCTTGTCTCTCAGTTGGTCCCATGACTACTATCTCATAACCTTCCTTCACCAATAATTCAAGCATCCTACTTACCCATTCTTTCATCTATATATTCATGGTTGAAATCATGCTAGAACCAACACGCACCCTTTACTTTCTGAAGCATTCTAAATTCACAAGCTCAAACTTTCAAGTGTCTTTTAGACCATTTTCTACTGAAGTATCTGAAAACACAAAACAACAATGGGTTTTCGTCTACCTGGTATTAGAAGGGCATCTGCAAATCAAGCATCTTCAAAAGCTGTGGAGGTGCCAAAGGGCTATCTTGCAGTCTATGTTGGAGAAAAAATGAAGCGGTTTGTGATCCCAATATCATACTTGACCCAATCTTCATTCCAAGACTTGTTGAGTCAAGCTGAGGAAGAGTTTGGATATGATCATCCCATGGGTGGTCTTACAATTCCCTGCAGTGAAGATGTCTTCCAAGAAATAACTTCACGATTGAATAAGCTATAAATTTGTACTGTAGAAGACAGACATTGATTTGTAGATACATTTTGTACAATAGGCATCTCTCGAATTGTTTGGATCCCCTTTTTCAGAAATATGAGAAATGAAAGATCATTAGAAGGACAAGTTTGTTCCATTTTTGTTTAGTGAAAATGAATTCAACAATTTAGTCCCTACTCTGTATATTTTGTTCTTTAGTTACTTTAACAACGTTAACTTCATCCTGGATGATCAGGATTGCTATAAGAAATTAGTAACTTGGTTGTCCTGATAAATTTGAAGGTATGAATATTGAATAAAAAATTTCATACAAATAAAAACTAATTGATACATCATTGTATTTCTTTTGGAGATATGATATATTATTTGTATTATAAGTAAATATTATATCCATCGCTAAATAACATAATAAGGGATATACAAATTTATGTGATTTTTTTTAATATATGATTATAAAGATAGTATGAACCTATTCAACTGTTTGGGTTAATATTTTGTGTCTAAGTGTCTACAGAAGTATGAAATAGCAATCAATGAACAGACATTTGGTTTTACTTGATAAAATCTCCTTTGATTAAGTAGTTATTTCATTGGCTATTCATTTGGGGAAGTGGGTTTTGCATTCTGATATAATTTGATCGTAGGATCACGGAGAAATATTTCATATTTGGAACGAAGTTAATCACTATTAAAAGGTGAAAACCTGATGAGCACAATCTAAAATTAAATAATTGTGTATATCATGGTTCATTTAGACAGTCATCATGGGCACTTAAACCAGGAACTAAATGAGCCTTAAGTTGAAAATTCTAGCTACAAACTGTTTCAGGAGAAATGTATTGTGGCTTCCTTGTTTGGCTCAAGGATGAGTATTGAAATTGCAACAGAGAAACAGTAACAACCAATATGAAGTTTTGTTAATATGTCCAATAGAGTTTCTCTACTTAATCTCCAGTAGTAATATATGCTGATAGTCTGTTGTACATCAGAAGAATTTTCATAATCATATTAAAATTCATTGGTATGTGGGGAAAGAAAAAGTTGTTTGAACAATATCTAGTTTTGTATTCTCATTATGGAACTTGTTTCTATTTCCAATGGATTTACACAAGAAAAGAAAATGAAAAATATTTGCAAAAGGAAGTGCCTTCTATACAAATTTGCCTCATCTAATCTACCCACTCTCCAATAGCATGATTTAATGCTAATTCAAATGAGAGATAACGTTTATGAACTCGTCCTCCTTGCATGGAATTGTGAGACCTCCAGTTGGATGATCATATCCAAATTCTTCTTCTGACTGACTTAGCAATTGTTGAAACAAAGATTGATTCAAATATGACACAGGAATCATGAACCGCCTCATCTTATCTCCAACATAGACTGCAAGGTAGCCTTTTGGGACTTCAAGTCCCTTGCGAATTGTTTTTGCAGTAGAAAATGAAGCTTGTCTACTAATACCTGGAATGCGGAAACCCATTGTTTTTGTTGATCCACAAGCAAATAATATGCTGAAGTAGTGTCAAAAGACTTGTATGAGTATGAGAAATAACTATTTCAATTCTGATGCTTGAGGATGCAAGAAATAGTGTATATATAGTCCCTAATGGGAACTCTGCAACTGCAATCTAATTCCACAATGAATGATTGACAAGGACGTGATGGGGTCAAGGGAAGGACAGGGGATCACATGGTATTGTCTTAGAGACCTCTTTCATGGATAAGTGGTAGGGCATAACCCCACATCACTACCTTCTGATATAGTGGCCAACAGAATTTCTCACTTGAAACTAAATGCGTCTGCAAAGCTGAAATCTATCTACATCAATGATTTATAGACATGTAGTAGACATACTTTAGACATCTCACATGTTTCTTTAAATAAGATTATAGTGCTGTTAATATATATATATATATATATATATATATATCATGTACCAACTAATATCAGGGTGACATAAGCAACCTGTAAATGTTGAGGCTTGAGCTAGCTCTGAATCAGTGGAGATAAGAAATTATCCAACATAGAACATATGATCATGAAAGACACTGTGAACAACATATTTTATGTATGCCAAATTATAAGCAACAAAGCATGAATTGTGCATCAATGAAGTTTCCGCCCCCCCCCCCCCCCCCCCCCCCCCCCCACCAGCCTCAATAAGTGTGACATATGACATGATTCATTAAACTTTCTTTCATGGATACATGTTACGTTGATTCTTAGTATAAATCCTCAAAGACAACACCATATTCCTTGTCTCTTATTTGGCCCCATTACTTCTATCTCACATCCTTCCTTCAACAATAATTCATGTGTCAAGTGGTTTCTTACATATCCTTTCATCTATATATATTCATGGGTACAAGCATTTAGGACTCAAATTATTCACTTCTCAAAGCATTCAAAAATTCAAAAGCTTGTTTTGAAGACTTTTCTCAAGCCATTTTCTTCTCAAGTTTCTAACACATCAATACAGATATGGGTTTTCGTTTACCTGGTATCAAAAAGGTATTATTTGCAGCCAATCAAGCATCTTCAAAAGCAGTGGATGCACCAAAGGGCTACCTTGCAGTCTATGTTGGAGAGAAAATGAAGCGGTTCATGATCCCTGTGTCTTACTTGAAGGAACCTTCATTCCAGAATTTGTTGAGTCAAGTTGAAGAAGAGTATGGATATGAGCATCCCATGGGTGGCCTCACAATTCCTTGCAGCGAAGATGTCTTCCAACATATCACTGCTTCCTTAAATGGACAATAAATCTCACAACTTCGGAGGCTAACATAGAGTAGAATTGACAATTTTGTAAATTAGGCATCTTCTCAACTTGTACAGAGCTCCCTTTCTCAAGAAATAGGGAAATGAAAAATCATCAGATTGAAAAAAAACACAATATATAATTTTTTATACTTATTGAGAATGAATTTATTGTTGAAGCATCTCCTCTGCATTTTATGTTTGTTTGTTAGTTTGTTCATTTCCCGTTACAATCACACTTGATTGCTGCAAAGAAAAAGAAACTAGACTTCATTTTAGCAAGTTTAAAAGCAAGTTTAAAAGCAAGTTTAAAAGCAAGAACAGAACACATAATTCCTAACAAGGGCAAGGGAAATTTATGTACACACACATATATAATTGTCAATATGATGTAATTGGTTTTTCTTTTTCACAGATATATGTTCCTTTCAAGTGGAGAAGTCTGTTTTCTAGAGTCCAGAGGGTGGGATTGTATTATCTTAATTACCATAACATGGTACAATGATTTTTGAGAAAGTACTCCAACATAACACCATATGCCCTTGTTTCTCAGCTGGTTCCAATACTTCTATCTGGTATACCTCCTTCACCCATAACTGCTGTAGTGTTTCTTTCATATCCTGTTAACTATCATACCAATCTATATATCCAGGAGCAACATAAATCATTTGTATACGGAAGTATTAAAAATTCAAAAACCTATAAAGAAGTCCCAACACATACTATACAACAATGGATTTGAAAAATAATAAAATTGTGCAGATATTCTGACTTCCTGTGTTGAATCTCTTAAACGGTTCATGCTTGTCAAACTTATATGGATTGTTATTGTCAAACCAATTATAAATTTTTATTAATAATAGAAACGATTTTAGATATTAATGATTTTTAATTTATGAAACAGGGTTTAATTTGGTTAATATAAAAATTAATTACTTTTTCTCTTTTAATTCATTGTTATTTAATGATTTTCTTGCAGTAAAACCTTTAAAGTTAACAGTGTTACAACTATAAAACCAACCGTTGTTTCTGCGCTAAAATGGTAAGGTTGTATGCATAAAAGAATTCCTCAAACCAAATGAGTGCATATATTTAAATTCCTCAACAAAAGATCTTACAGTAAACTAATCAACGAAACTGGTAACATTCATTCCTGCATATTTTTTGCAAAATTGGTTGTTCAAACTAAATACTAATCCATGTCAGTATCTTTGTCCAGAACTATTCAAGAGATAGCTGACATGATATTTAAGAAGAGATCTTCTTTGCAAGGAATTGTAAGGCCTCCCATGGGATGATGGTATCCAAATTCTTCTACCGTTAAGCTTAGCAAGTCCTGAAATGAAGGTTGGTTCAAGTATCTAATTGGAATCATGAACCGCTTCATTTTTTCTCCAACATACACTGCAAGATACCCTTTTGGGACCACTTTACCATTTGAAGCTGCTTGTCTTGCTCTTCTAATACCAAGTAAATTGAAACCCATGGTTTCTCTTGATTTTTACTCAGACACAACTACAGAATGATTTTCAAGAACTTGATTGACACACAAATACTTCAAGCTTGATACTTTAGTTGAGAGTGCAATAATGAGTATATATAGTGCCTTGTGTAGACAACATTGAATTGAATGGTTAATGCACTATGTGAGGGACAAGGTTTCATGAGCCATGTGTTGTTGTCTTATAGGTCATCATCAATATTTACTAAAGATTGTAGAGGTCGTTAGTAAGATATTATCCGTTTTGAACCAAATTTTTACATATTTATTTTTTATACCATTTCAAAAGATCGCTTAGTAATGAATGTCCATCTCATATGATGACCTACTTTGTACACACAAGCGTAGGCCAAAACAGTAATTTATTAAAAATGAAAGAGATTTGTGCAGAGAGAAATCCAATGATTTTAGCGAATGTAATGCTGAGACATCTCACATATTCACTTTCTCGTACAAATCCCTTGGTCAGTTCATGGATTAGTCAAAATAAAGTATGCATCGTTACAATGGTTTTATGACAGCTAAAAGAGAATGACTTCCACTGTTAATAATTATCCTTATATTAGCTGTCTGGTTGGAGCTCCAATGCATTACGCATGTCTCCAATCAAAATCAATGCAATTCTTATCATAACAGCTTTCGCTGTTCACCCTTGTCAAGACTACGGAAAGTACAATACAACATGTAATTTAATCGAAGATTGAAACATTGTTATAAGATGGTATCTGGAGTAGGCATGAAAACCGACGGGGAAGGAACAGATTTTATTATCCCATTTTTATGTCGAAGTAAAAATTCATCCTAAAGAATTATTGTCTTATCTCCATTTTCACGGGGCATTGGGTATATTTTTTAATATTTCAATATTAATTAATTAATTAATTATTATAAAAAAATAAAATTATGACAAAGAAAACATAAAATTATAAAATATTCATTATAAAAAAACATTTCTCCATTTCTTCAATATTAAATATTAAAAAGAAAATAATAATTATATAAATTTTAAATCAGAGTTCCAAATAATAGTTATATAAAAGTAAAATAATTACATAAAATATTACACAATTATAAATAAATAAAATATCATGACAACCAAAATATCAATTATTTTTACAAACATTGGAAAAAGAAAATTAATAAAACTATAAAATATTTTTAAAAGATTATAAAAAAAACAAATATTCAAGTTCAAAAATATTTTAAATGTCTTTATATTTTTTTTTCTCAAAATTATAATAAATTCTCTTTTTAAACACTAATTAATAAATATTATAATTCACCATTTAAATGAAACTACAAAGAAAAATTATTAAATTAATAATAATTCAAATCTAGACATAAATTTTTCAACTTTTTCACAAAAATACATTAAATTATTATATTATAATAGTAAATGAAACATCTTTATACAACTATGATAAAATTACATTTATGAAAATGAGTTAGAAAATAAAAATAATTATATAAAAATCACTAAAACAATATTCTCCATATAAATATAAAAAAAATTATTACATAAAAGTAAAAGTAATCAAAGTTGTGCCTTAAAAACAATTTAATACACCATTGGACGAAGTTGTACAAGGATAAAAAAATGTATAGGCATGATAAAAAAAAATCTTGGATATATGAATTTTGTTTTTAGATGTTAAACATGTAGAATAGTTAAAAGATAATAAAAATTATTTTAACAAAACAAAACATTTCTTAAATGAAATAAAAATTAAATATAAAAGACAAGATTTTATATTAGCCCGTAACCAAAGATTTACATCATTAAATACTTGAAATTGAGAGTCAAATATTTTTATGTGAACAAAATAAACAATAAATTAAAATATTAAAAATAATAGAAATCATGAAGGTCTAAAAAGTAGTTGATTCACTGAAATTGTTAATACACCATTTGAATATAATCTTACCAAAAAAATGTGTAATCAATATAGTTATAAGAGGAAAAATACCTTGGAGATGTGAGTGGATTTTGTGGATATGGACAAATCAAATAATTACACGAGAGAAGGAAAAAATATATAACAAAAGAAAATAGAAAAGGATTACAAAACTAAATATAAGTGAACGATATATATATATATATATATATATATATATAAACCTTTTAGGTAACTTAATGAAATATATGTACTTTATTAATTCAAACAGGGGATAAGGAAGAAGATAGGAATGGGTATATGGGAATCAGGAATGGGTATACTTGTGGTTGTGTGTGAGTGTTTGTTCTAGGGTGTGTGTTGGTGTATGTGTGGGTGTGAAGTGTGTGTCAGTGTGCTTGTATGTGTGTGTGTTTGTGTGTGCCTTTGTGTGTATGTGTGTCTTTATGTGTGTGGGTGTGTGCGTGCATGCATATGTGTGTGTTTGCGTATGTGTGTGTCTGTGTGCTGTGTGTGTCTGTGTGCGTGCGTGTGTATGTGCGTTTGTGTGTGTGGGTGTGTGTGATTGTGTTTGTGTGTGCTTGTGTTTATGGGTGTGTGTGCACGCGTATGTGTGTGCCTGTGTTTATGGGTTTGTGCGCGCGTATGTGTGTATGGTTGTGTTTGAGTGTGTGTGTTTATGTGCATGGGTGTGTGTATGTGTGTTTGTGTGCGTGCACGCGTGTGTTGGGTACAAACAAAGTCCCACATCAGATAAAATAAGAGATGAACATGAATTTATATATACATAAGACACCTTCATTGATAAGAGGCCTTTTTGAGTGGTATCAAAAGCAAATTCGTGAGGACAAATTTAAAGTGGAATACCTTTCCAGTGTGGATATCTATGTGTGTACCAAAATGATTTTTGGTCTAATATAGGATGAGACCATTATTGTTTTTGCCTATTTAAAGTAGGTCAGGTTTGTACTGATTTTTCTTGTGGTGCTTACCTTTTGAATTTAAACAGAATAAAAAAACACTAAGAAACACAGTATTAGTTAAATATTTCCATTTGAAATCGAGCTAGAGATGCTCCAACCATAACTGTCACCTACACTGTATCACGAGAAACTGTTTTTCATACATGTTTTGACTTCAGTAACTACATTTAGTGTTAGCAAACACTCATTAGTTGAGTCGTTCACTTCTTATTCATTTGATTTGCCATAAATTGTAACCAATATAAGCAGAGTATCTCTGTCTCAAATACTTGCATATCATGATGTTCTTCCATACTGTTACCCGTGCCTTTAATTCCTATTTTTTCTACAAGGGTTGTCAGCTTTATAAACGAAAACAGTTCTTCCTTTTTCTCCTTTTACCATACGATTAAGAAAAAAGTTTTCAATTTTTCTTTTATGAAGAATTTAAGGCATCCAGCATATTTTTTTCAACATAAATGAAGAGAAAGTGTGAGACCAAGGTTCATGTACCAAATATCTCATTCAAATGAACATATTTATACAATTGCTCAAGATAACAAAAATGAGAGAGAGAACATATTTTGAAGACAAGAAGCTTTGATACAAAAATGTGTCAAAATTAGTCTACATCTAATTCAGTTTCATCTTCATAGGATTAACACCTATTCAAGCGAGAAGTGGTATTTAAGAACACATCTTCTCTGCAAGGAATTGTGAGACCACCCATTGGATGGTGATACCCGAATTCTTCCTCAGCTTGACTCAACAAATCTTGAAATGAAGGCTGGTTCAAATATGATACAGGGATCACAAACCGTTTCATTTTCTCTCCAACATAGACTGCAAGGTAGCCCTTTGGCAAATCCAAGACTTTTGAAGATCCTTGTATCGCAGCCAGGGTTGCCTTTCTGATACCAGGTAACCGAAAACCCATTCTTATGATACTCTGGAAGAGAAAGTTCAGAAAATATTGTTGTAAATAAGATACTAGTTTTTGATTTTCAAATGCTGTAGGTTGTGACTTATTTTTTGTTGCTCTAATCGCTTGCAGCTATCAATATATATATATAGATGAAAAGTTTGTAAGAATCGTTTGATACTTGAATGAGTGAGGGGAAAATGCTGTGAATCATGGGACCAACAGGGAGACAAGGACATGTGGTGTGTGGCCTTGAAGGACTTTCTCAGTGATCAATATGACATGTTATAGAAGATAGTTCAAGTCTCATCTTTCAAACAGAATCCAATTGAAATAAAGTGGATGTATGATCTCTCGCTATTGTTGCCATATAATATCATCCAGCTGTGCTTCAACATCAATCCACGTGAACAAAACATGGCTAAAGCATGTTTGCAAAAATATGGAATATGGATTAATGCATAAATAGACCTTACACACTTGTATCCTACTTTATGCTTAACATACCGAAGACAGTACCACATGATATTTCGTATGTACACACTCCTGGCTTTAGCAGTCACTTTTTCTCCATTTTCTGGAGAATCTTAAGCTATACATACACTAACTACCCTTTTGCCTTCTCTAACTTATAACAATCATCACCATATGTTTGAGTAATAATGACAATTAATTGAATTTCTAATTGTTTCTTTTTATCCATAATAACTATATTCTCTTCTCCTCCAATTAGAATAGTAGACAGTATTTAAAGGTTGCTTGCTGTTAAAATAAAAGAGGACTCTAAAGAGAAGCATCAATTTATTTGTGACAGGTTTGAACTTTTTTTAAGTTTTATACACATATATACACACGTAAAATTAAAATTCTTGGCCCGAATCATATATGAGGTTCACCCCTGTCAACTGTCAAAGGCTTGCTATAATGGACTTCATACATGAAGGTTTATTGTTTCCACTAATTTCAATATGAAACACCCATGGCTAAACAAATTTTATATTTATTTGACATTCTTTTTAAGTTTATCTATATTAAGATTTAGCCATAATTCATCACTTTAAATTTACCGGAAATAATTGATCAATGCATTATTTACTAGATTTCTGGGCTTACGATGAACAACTGAAAGCAAATTAGAGATGGTTCAAAGCGATTCAGGTTCACGAAGACTTCTATTTTTCATATTTGACCTTTTCTCTTTATTTTCTTTTACATCAATCATTTAATTTAAGCTTATCTTATAAATTTATTTCAGTTTGATACATCAATAGTTATTTGAATTAAATAAATCTATATTTAACTTTTTAGTGAATTAATTTCTTATGCAGATTGATAAACGAACTCAAAATGTGAGAAAAAGGTTAATGTAAGAAACTTCTCATTCGGATGAATATATTTGTACTCTTTGCTATTAAGATAACAAAACTGTTGGAAAGAAACTGTTACAAAAATGGATCAAGTTTAGTCTACATCTATGTCAGTTTCATCATCATGGAACTAGCACCTATTCAAACGAGAGGCGGTATCTAAGAATACATCTTCTCTGCAAGGAATTGTGAGACCACCCATAGGATGGTTATACCCAAATTCTTCCTCAGCTTGACTCAACAAATCTTGAAATGAAGGTTGGTTCAAATATGATACTGGGATGAAGAACCTCTTCATTTTCTCTCCAACATAGACCGGAAGGTAGCCCTTTGGGACATCCATGGCTTTTGAAGATGCTTGGATAGCTGTAAGAGACATCTTTTTGATACCAGCTAAACCAAAACCCATTGTTATGTTTTGATACTTTTGAAGAGGAAGTTGTGAAAAAAGGTTGTAAATAAGACACTAGTTTTTGAAGTTCAAAGGCTTTAGGTTGTGAATGATTTTTGTTGTCCTAAAATGCTTGCAGCGATGAATATATATAGATATGATGAAGGTTTCTACTTGAATTATTGAGAGAAGGGCTATGAGATAAGAGTCATGGGACCAACAGGGAGAGAAGGGCATATGATATGGTGTGGCCTTGAAAAGCTTTCTGAGGGATCAATGTGACATGTTACTTCAAAGTGAATCCCCTTGAAATAAAGTGAACCAACCTTTCAAATTGTATGATCTCTTGCTATTTGTGGCCTTATAATTCATCAGCTCGAATATACCATCCAACTATTCTTCAAGATCAGGCCACGTGAACAAAACATGCTCAAAGCATGTTTCCAAAAATATGGAATACCAATTAATGCATGAGGAGACCTTAGGTTATGAATTAGGCGCGACTCATTTGGTTGCAAGCCATGCATGTGATAGCATTATGTTGGCCATTGTTTGCTAAGGTGGGGTTACCTACTTTATGCTTGATAGAAGTACTGAAGATGCCACCATGTGATATCTCATATTTACACCCTCCTTTTCCTTAAATTGTCCTTTTCTCCAAAACTTTGGTTTTTAGAGAATCTTAAAATCTTAAAAACTATATATAGACCATCCTTTGCTTTCACACGCAACACAAGCCATTGTCATCCTCAAGCATAAAAAATTAGGTTCATTCTTTGCAAAATTGACGTTATTTTCTTTGTTAAAACAAGCACAAAATATGATTTTTCATTTACATGGGCATTATTCACAGCTAGCCAAGCACCTCTAAGAGAACCAAAGTACTATCCTGCAGTATATGTTAGAGAGAAGGAAAATCAGTTTCTTGATTTTCATATCAACTTGAACCAACCTTCATTCCAATACATACTGAGTCAAGCGGAGGAAGAGTTTGGACATGATCATCCCATATAGGTGGCCTCACAATTCCTTGTAGCGAAATGTCCTCAAGTGTACAACTTCTAGCATGAAGGGACAAATCTCATACTTTTAGGAAACTGACACAGATTTGTAGAGCCATTTTGTACAATTGGAAACTTCTCTAACTTCTAACAATTATTACCATTTTTTGAGTAATGGAAACAAATTGAGTATCTAAGTGTTTCTGTTTATCGATAGATATGTTCTGTTCTTCCTGCAATTAAAATGTAGACAGTATTAGAAGGAAGAGCTAATATTCGTTTGGTACAATTTTAAAAGAATTTAAGTACCACACACACATTCGGAAAACTAAAATTCAGGTCCCCAATCATACACGAGATTTCACTCATGTCAACTGCTGAAACAGTTGTAATGAGTGTAATATGAAGGATTATTGTTGCCATTAATTTCAATGGATAACATCCATAGCTAAAAAAAATTCATATTCATTTGACGTATGGTTTGTTTATCTATATAAAGATTGTTGTATGAAGATCACATAATCTCAATTTGGTAAGAAAAAGAGATCTCCCATTCTGATTGTTAGATCAGTTAAATAGAAATTACAGAAGGAAGAAAAAATTCTCCAACGATTATATGGATACAGATATTTTTTTATTTTCCTTCAAAATAACAGGGTAATATCTTGCAGTGTATGTTGGAGAGAAAAAGAAGCAGTTTTTGATCCCCTTATCATACTTGAACCAACTTATATTCCAAGACTTATTGAGCCAAGCTGAAGAAGAGTTTGGATATCAACATCCCATGGGTAGCCTCACAATTCCTTGCAGTGATGATGTCTTCAAACATATAACTCACTGCTTGAATGGACAATGAATTTCCCATTTTAGGATACTGACATACATAAGTAGAGACATTTTTGTACAATAGGCTTCTTCTCTATCATATAAAAATTATGAAATTTTGAGCAATGATGATGATTCCTATTGCTAACTTTTTTGTTTATCATTACAATGCTCACTTCTTCTCCCTGCAATCAGAATGGTAGACAGTACTAGAAGGTTGTACGTTCCAACAAAAAGACTTGATTATTCTCACAAATTCTTCAACCTAACAAAACCAGATCTGCACAATTAGGGCAGGGCAGAGCGGAGAAATGTATGAGGGATGAATTTTTAACTATTTCTTATTCAGTAATTATGTAGATCAGATTCATAGAAAATGTGAGAAAAAACTTCGTGGAGATATAACTTATCATTCAGATGAAATTTCTCTTACAAAGTCAGATATCAAAGATGGGGAGGGAATATAAGAAACTATGATACAAAAATGTGTCAAGTATATGTCTACATCTAAGTTAGTTCTATCTTCATGCAGTTAGCAGCTATTTAAGCGAGAAGTGATATCTAAGAAAAAATCTTCTCCACAAGGAATTGTGAGACCACCCAATGGATGGTCATACCCAAATTCTTCCTCGGCTTGACTCAACAAATCTTGAAATGAAGGCTGGTTTAAGAATGATACAGGAATCATGAACCGCTGCATTTTCTCTCCAACATAGACTGCAAGGTAGCCCTTTGGCACGTCCATAGCTTTTGAAGATGCTTTGATTGTATTAAGGGATGCCTTCTTGAATCCAGGTAAACGAAAACCCATGTTTTATATATTGATACTTGGAAAGAGAAAGTTGGGAATAGAGAGTTGCAGATAGGATGCTAGTTTTTGAAGTTAAAATGCCTTAGGAAGTGAATGATATTTGTTGTCCTAAATGCTTGCAACCATGAATATATATATAGAGATAAAAAGTTTTGTAGGATATCCTCTGGTACTTGAATGATTGAGGTGGATGGCTATGAGATAAGAGTCATGAGACCGATAGGACAGAAAGGGCACATGGTGTTGCCTTTGAAGTGTTTCTTAGGAATTAATGGGAGATGTTATAGTTGACAGTACACTATGCCAAGCCAATCCACTTGAAATATAGTAGACGTATGATTTCAAATCACATGAATATAATGGTCTATGATATCTCATTGTCCTTTGCCTATAATTTGATCTATCCAGCTGTAATTCAACATTAGGTAACGTGAAGAAGAAAACATGTTCAAAGCATGTTTGACAAAACGTGGAATACCAATTAATCCAAGAACAGACTTAGGCCTTCACTTAGCCACGTTTCATTGGGAACATGTGGAAGCTTAATGTTTCCTGCTGTTCAACAAGGTGGGGTTACACACCTGCACCCTACATTATGCTTGATAGAAGTAAATTATGCTTGATAGAAGTACTGCAGACAACACCACACGATATCTCATCACTATGCTTTCATTCTTTTAGCATCTATATATACACTATCCTATACATTCAAAAACAACACAAGCCTTCTGAATCCTCAAGCATCAAAATTCAGATTCATTCTCTGTAAATTTGAGATTGTTCTTCTTCCTTAAACGACCTCAAAAAATGGGTTTCCGTTTACTTGCCATCCGACGGGCATCATCACTCACAACAAGACAAGCATCTCCAAAATCTGACGACATACCGAAGGGCTATTTTGCCGTTTATGTTGGAGGAAAACAAAATCGGTTTGTGATTCCCATCTCTTACTTGAATCAACCTTCATTCCAAGACTTACTGAGTCAAGCTGAGGAAGAGTTTGGATATGATCATCCCATGGGAGGCCTGACAATTCCATGCAGTGAAGATGTCTTCCAACATACAATTTCTTGCTTCAAGAGACAATAATTCTCACTTTAGGAGACTGAGATAGATTATTAGAGACATTTTGTACAATAGGCATCTTCTCAAACTTGTAACTATTATTACAAAATTTTGACTAATGATGATGATTTCAAATACTAAGTTTCTGTCTATTTATCCATTTCAATTTCTTCTTTTCCCAACAATTAGAATGGTATACTGCATCAAGATAAGTGCAAAAAAGTAGTAAATTGTCCTATGGAATTTTGGCACTTTTGTTCTGATGCAAGGTTTCGTTTATTTATATATTGATTCAGAGCATAATTTTCCATTTTACAGGAGGATGAGATTTTAGTTGTTTGAAGTGTTAAATAAACATTTCAGAAGAAAGAAAACAGGGAGAAATTACTTCATCTCATCCATCACCGTGTGATTCCACCCTGCAAAACCTCATTTTTTATTCCATTTTCATTTCTCAGTTATACCCAACAAAAATGCAGGGCAATTGCTTGTCCTTAAATCATCTTGAGATCCCCGAAGTTGTATGGATGCTTAATATCAATTTTCATAAAAAAATAAGGTAAATATTAACTACCATAGCCAGTTGTGCCATAAAGCCAATTGACATAATCATGGCAAGAATGTGTTGCTTCTTGAATCACACAAATGAAAAATTGTTAATCATAAAGAACTGGATCCTCCCTCATTAGTGGTTCACAGATACTTGTATGGATGTACCTGATATTGTGTCAGGCCATATTTCAGATTCAGTTACCATGGATGGTAACCAAAAATCTTGAAGCACGATGAAATCAAAGAAGTTCATGTTGACCTGTAGTTGTTATTTCGATTTCTTGTTCTATTTGTTTCTCTATTGCATCCATCATTTTATTTTAAACTCATCTTCTTTTCCTTTCTCTTATAATGTGGGTGTTTTCTTTCTATTGAACTTACATAATGTAGAGATGATAGTTGAATGTAAATTTGATACATTAAGAATTAATTGGTTGGCGACAACTAGCTAATTTCTTATTCAACAACTACTACGTAGATCAAAATGACAGATGAATAATACATGTGAGAAAACTCTTTATGTACGAAATTTCTCATAAAGTTTTTATACTGTCTCCACATAGATAACAAAAATGGACAGAATTTTTCAAGGTAAGAAAATATGCTACAAAAAATTGTGTCTATACATTTTCATCAGTCTCGTCTTCATGGATTAGCACTCCATCAAGCGAGAAGTGATATCCAAGAACTCATGCTCTCCGCAAGGAATTGTGAGCCCACCCATTGGGTGATCATACCCAAATTCTTCTACTGCTTGACTCAACAAGTCTTGAAATGAAGGTTGGTTCAAGAATGACACAGGGATTACAAACCGCTTCATTTTCTCTCCAACATAAACTGCAAGGTGGCCCTTTGCCACATCTGTACCTTTTGAAGATGCTTCGTTTGTAGCAAATAATGCCTTTCTCATACCAGGTAAGTGGAATCCCATTGTTGTATGTGTCAAGACTCGGGACAATAGTGTTACCAAAATCCAAGCTTTTGAGCTTCAAATGCTTTGAGAAGTGAATGATATTTGTTGTGCTTAATGCTTGAAAACTTGAATATATATAGAGATGAAGAATTCTTTGAAATTGTTGTCTACATAAATAATTGAGGTGGAAAGCTATGAGATATATGAATCATGGGACCAACAGGGAGACAGGGGCATATGGTGTTGCCTTGTAGGACTTTCTCAAGGATGAATGTAACATGTCATAGTGGATAGTACGGGTCCCACCTTCTCAATAATCTACTTCAAATAAAACTGACGTTTGACCTAAACCTCTAAAATATAATGGTCTAATATCTCCTCCTATCCATAGCCTTATAATTCAATAGTCAGAAACTACTTCCCTTTCTATAATGTTCTTCAACATTAGGCTGCTTTATCAATCTAGAGAAAACATATCCCAACCATGTTTACACCATTATGAAATATCAATTAATGCATGAATAAACGTTTAATATCACTTAGGGACGTCTAGGTTGCAATAAACACTATTAGTAAATTTCACAGTTAATAAATCACAAACCACTCTTTTGGTTTTGTCCAACATAAACTCTAATGTTTTGAATATTAGTTCACGTTTGAAGACCAGGAAAATGGAAACCCATTGCATACCGAAAGAAGTAACAGACTAAAGTCTGAAGGATTTGATTGAAACATTATAGAAGTGTATATATTTGTATTGTATAATTTTAAAATATCTCATCCGCTCCTAAACCCTAAACTTCTAGTAATACTGAAAAAGATAGAGGCCAGTCAAGCTAATTAGATGTTAGAGTAACAAGGGAAATTACATGAATATCTAAGGTCAAAATTACAGTGTCTTGTACAAAAACGAAATGAGGAAATTACAGTTAAATGCATGGATTTTAATACCGTTTCAATTATGTGTCCATCTATGACTCTGATAATCCTCAAAAATTACACTATCAATGTATTTCAATGAAATTTCTGCTATTCTGGTCCTAGAGGCAACTACAATATGCTGAATCGTCCATGTGAAGATGGGGCTGCTGCTTGACACAGGTGATCAAAAGTTTATCATAACTAAGTGGGGCATCATCATATGACTGATAATTTCTCACGGCGCTGCGACACGATGATAAGTGCAACTGGCTGTAGCAAAATATGAAATATAAAAATTGTTGTCCCATTCTCAGGCTCATGTTTTTTTTTTTTTATCAGGCCATGTTAAATCATTTTTCTTGTTCAACTATATTGATGAAATCTTGCTCAGGTCGTTCGATTTAAATAAACATATGCTTAGTGTTAGGATACAAGGGAGAGGACTTAATGAGTTAGAACGGAAGGTGGAGAAAGTCTATAAATAAGACCCGGGTATGGGTCATGAGGGATTATGAAGTATATTTTGTAAAGTCAGGACTGGTACCTATAAAGAGAGGTAAAGAGAGGTTATGCTCCCAAACCCATGCTTTGTAGAGTGACTATCCATTCTTCAGCAATAATACAGTTCTTTCTATCATCTTTGGTTATTTTGTGTGCTATTGAGAGAGTTTTGGTTAGGTTCACTGTTTAGGAACCTAACACTTAGTCAATTTCTTATTCAATAATGTTCTTTTCTTTAAGATAAATACATACATACACATATATATACTATGAGAGAAGAAAACGTGAAAAAGGTTAGTGTTCCAAACTTTATTCAGATTAAATTTCATTTAAAAATTCAGACATCAAACAAGGAGAGGGAAATAATCTCAAGGTAAGAAACTATGATACAAAAATGTGTCAAGTATATGTCTACATCTAAGTAGTTCCATCTTCATGCAGTTAGCAGCTATCGAAGCGAGAAGTTATATCTGAGAACACGTCTTCTCCACAAAGAATTGTGAGACCACCAGTTGGATGGTCATAGCCAAATTCTTCTTCAGCTTGACTCAATAGATCTTGAAATGAAGGTTGGTTCAAGTATGACAAAGGGATCATAAACCGCTTCCTTTGATTTCCAACATAGACTGCAATGTAACCCTTTGACACATCCACAACTTTTGAAGATGCTTGGATTGCTCGAAGAGATGCCTTTCTGATACCAGGTAAACGAAAACCCATGTTTTATATGATGATAGTTGGGAATAGAAAGTTGAGAAAAGAGTTCTAAATAAATTTTTGTTTTTGGAGCTATAATGCTTTAGGATGTGAACGATTTTGGATGTCCTAAATGCTTACAGCCATGAATATATATAGATGAAAATTTTGTAGGATATCCTCGGTTACATGAATAATTGAGGGTGGAGGCCTTGAGATAAGAGTTATGGGACCGAAAGAATGGAAAGGGCATATGGTGTTGCCTTAGAAGTGTTTCTTAGAGATTAATGGGAGATGTTATAGTCGATATTACACTATCTCAAGCCAATCCACTTGAAATAGAGAAGACGTAAGATTTCAAATCTCATGAATATAATGGTCTATGATATCTCACTATCCTTTGGCTCATAATGTGATCTATCCAGCTGTAGATCAACATTAGGTAATGTAAAGAAAACATGTTCAGAGCATGTTTGACAAAACATGGAATATATACCAATTAACAAACTTAAGCCTTCACTTAGCCACGTCTCATTGGGAACATGTGGAGTCTTGATGTTGCTCGTTGCAGAACAAGGTGGGGTTACGTACTGCACCCTACTTTATGCTTGATAGAAGAAGTACTGCAGACAATACCATGCAATGTCTCATCTTTGTGCTCTCCTTCTATTAAAATCTATATATACACTATCCTATAGCTTCAGAAAACAACACAAGGCTTTGGAATCCTCTTCAGCATTAAAATTTGGATTCATTCTCTGTAAATTTGAGATTGATATTTTCTTCCTTCTGTCAAGCTCAAAAATGGGTTTCCGTTTACCTACCATCCGAAGGGCATCATTCACAGCAAGACAAACAACTTCAAAATCTGAAGACATACCGAAGGGCTATTTTGCAGTTTATGTTGGAGAGAAACAAAATCGGTTTGTGATTCCCATCTCTTACTTGAACCAACCTTCATTCCAAGACCTACTGAGTCATGCGGAGGAAGAGTTTGGATATGATCATCCCATGGGAGGCCTCACAATTTTATGCAGTGAAGATGTCTTCCAACATACAATTTCTTGCCTCAAGGGACACTAGATCTCACTTTAGGAGACTCACATAGATTAATTAGAGACATTTTTGTACAGTAGGCATCTTCTCGAATTGTAACTATTTTTACCAAATGTTGGGTAATGATGATGAATTCAAATTTTCCTATCTATTTTTCCCTTTCAATGTTTTCTTTACTTACAATGGTATACAGCACTAAAAAGACTCGACTATTCTCATAAATTTCACAGCATAAATAAGAAACCCAAGTGCTCGGCAATCAGGGAAAGGCAGGGAAGAAGAAGAGATATTAGTATTTTGAAAGGGGGCAAACGAGAAGAATCAATTTCTTTAGAAGGAGTTTTAGAGTTTTTTTATGTTTTTTATACATCTGGTGGATTTTTCCCCAACCAAGACAGTTATAATGGACTTAAAGTTAAGTTGTATTGTTCCAATTCATTCGAATGGATAACATCCATTGTCATAGAAATTTCATATGAATTTGACGTAAGGATTCTTTGATACAATATGCATCCAGGAGGAGAGTGGATCAACTGCTAGGCCCAAGAGAAATATTAGGAGACCCACAGATTGGGATGAATACGTGCACTGAGAGAGAGTATTATGTTTGTTTTGTGAGAATCTTTTCTGTTAGAACCTTTTCTTACTGTATTTACGTGGTTACCGTGATATGCGGATAAACCGTTAGTGATGCAGAGAATATAAATATGGTAATAAAACTTGGAAAAGGGAGGAAAATATCATTTACCAAATTTCTTCTTCTCTGTTTGGAGGCCTGGTACCTCGAATACCAGAATTGTTCACTCTAATACTTATCATTTGGTGCTTTCAATGACGACCTCTCAACCGCCTGCAATAGACCTTCTCATCGAGCAAGTCTCACGACTCACAGCTCGTATTGATGATCTTTCTTCAGAGGTTGCTTCCCTCAAACAGAAACCCTTAACGCAATCATCATTTCCGAAGCAAACTCCCAAGATTCGGTTGGATTGTCCTCGTTTTGATGGGTCCAACACGTTAGACTGGATTTTTGCCGTTACTCGTTTTTTCGACTATCACCAAACCCCAGAAGCCGATCGTCTTCAGATCATTTCCTTTTACATGGATGGACCCGCCCTTAGTTGGTTTCAGTGGATGGAGAGAAATCACTTCCTTCGTTCTTGGAAGGATTTCTTACACTCGTTGGAAACACGCTTTGCTCCATCTCGTTTTCAAAATGTGAAGGGACGACTCTGCAAGCTTTACCAGACTGGGTCTGTTTTGCAATATCTCAATGACTTTGAAGGCCTTGCAAATCGGGTCACCGACGTTCCTCCTTCTTTTTTGCTTGAGTGTTTCATTTCTGGTCTTCGTCCAGACATTCAGCGTGAGGTGCTCGCCTTCCAGCCGGTGTCGTTTTCGGAAGCGGCGGAGTTGGCCAAGCTTCAAGAGGACAAATTTAACTCTATCACCCAACCTCAACGGAGTTCCACTGTAACCGTTGCACGATCTCTACCATCGACACCACGCCAAGCTCTCCTCCCCACACCAGTGACGCCAACTGTTCCATTTAAGCGTTTGTCAGCTTCGGAAATGCAAAATCGTCGTGAACGGGGGTTATGTTACAACTGTGATGAGAAATATAATCTGGGGCATCGTTGCAAGTCTCGTTTCTTTCTTCTCGTGCATGACGATGAGGAGACTATACCTTCCGATCTTCCTCCAGACGATTCTACTGCTTCCACTATCCCTGACTCTGCGCAGTTGAGTTTAAATGCATTATCAGGGCATTTTAATTCCAAAATGTTTTTAGTCACAGGACAAATATTGGAGCATTCCGTTCGCATTCTCATTGATAGCGGAAGTTCTCATAATTTTCTTCAATCTAAGCGAGCCCATGAATTGGGTCTACCTTTTCAGCCTACGAAACCACTATCGGTGATGGTTGGCAATGGACATGCCTTGACTTGCTCTCAGGTTTGCACTCAGGTCCCTCTCTTAATCCAGAATCAAGCTTTTTTGGTGGATTTTCATTTAATTGATCTTTGCGGGCCCGAGGCCGTGGTGGGAGTGCAATGGCTTCAGAGTTTGGGTCCTGTTTTAACCGACTATGAACACCTTACCATGCAATTTACTTGGTCAGGCCAGATGGCCAAATTGATAGGTGACGTTAATAATGATTCTTTGCCAATTTGTGTTCATCATTTACGTAAATTGTCCAAGTGGGGCCATATTGCTGAATGTTTTCATCTTACGGTGTTGCCGCCTGTGTCAGTCTCTGCTGCATACTTTTGTGTGATTCCAATTGATAATCATGAACTTTCCACTTTATTGAATCGGTTCCAATCTTTATTTGAGGAGCCTTCTTCCTTACCCCCTGAACGACCTACTGACCATGCTATTACTTTATTACCCAACTCTTCTCCTGTTAAGGTTCGCCCATATCGTTATCCTTATTCTCAAAAACAAGAAATTGAAGCTCAAGTGGCCCGAATGCTTATTTCAGGAGAGATTCGACCTAGTACCAGTGCATTTTCATCTCCGGTCCTCTTGGTTAAGAAGAAAGATAACACTTGGCGATTTTGTGTTGACTACAGGGCTTTGAATGCCATCACTGTTCCGGATAGTTTTCCCATACCCACCATTGAAGAATTACTGGATGAATTGGGGTCTGCCATTTGGTTTTCCAAATTGGATTTACTACAAGGATATCATCAAATTCGCATGAAGCCGGACGACATTCATAAAACCGCCTTTCGTACCCACGATGGGCATTTTGAGTTTCGGGTTCTCCCATTCGGTCTTTCGAATGCGCCTGCAACTTTTCAAGCCACCATGAACTCCCTATTTCGACCACATCTGCGTAAATTTATCATCGTTTTTTTTGATGACATACTGATCTATAGCACTACATGGGAGGATCATTTATTACACTTACAAATCACTTTTGAATTGTTAGATGCCAGCCACTTTTATTTGAAACAATCCAAATGTTCATTTGCTTTACAACATGTTGGGTACTTGGGCCATGTGGTAAGTGCTGGATCGGTAGGACCGGATTCTTCAAAAATTGAGGCAATGTTACAGTGGCCACCGCCTACCTCCGTGAGAGCATTGAAAGATTTCCTGGGACTGACAGGGTTTTATCGCAAATTCATTAAAGGTTATGCTGCTTTGGCCTCTCCTCTCACAGATTTACTTCGTAAGGATGCATTTCAGTGGTCTCCTGAAGCTCAGATAGCTTTCGATAAGCTGAAGCATGTGATGTCCACAGCCCCAGTCTTGGCTTTACCAGATTTCTCGAAGCCTTTTGTTCTTCAATCAGATGCTTCTGGTATAGCTATGGGTGCGGTTCTCTCTCAAGATCAACGACCAATTGCTTTTTTAGTAAAAAGTTTTGTTCTCGGATGATGCAGGCATCTACATATTTACGGGAGTTGCATGCCATAACTGCAGCCATTAAAAAGTGACGCCAATATTTGTTGGGCCACTTTTTCATCATTCAGACTGATCACAAACCTCTAAAAGATTTATTGACTCAAACTGTGCAGACTCCAGAGCAGCAATTCTATGTGAGTAAACTCATTGGATATAATTATACGATTCAATATCGTGCTGGTAGTTCCAATGTGGCGGCCGATGCTCTTTCTCGAATTACTACAGAAGATAAATTGGGACTTTCTTATGTGATCACTATTCCTCACTTTCAATTTTTGGAGGAATTAAGGGCTAATTTACAGGGTGATGTCAGTTTCGACCAACTTTTACATGATATAAATCAGGACCCTGCTGCATTTTCAGATTATAAATTGAAAGATGGGTTGATTTTTTATAAAAGCAGAATTTGGTTACCTGTTACGTCTCCCTTTCGTGAGATCCTTATGAGAGAATTTCATGCAACCCCTTTAGGTGGACACGTGGGTCTTGTTAAGACACTTCATCGATTGCAAGAGAATTTTTTTTGGCCCTCTATGACTAAGGATGTGAAGACTTTCATTCGTAACTGTGTGGTGTGCCAGCAAATTAAATATGTACCTCAAAAACCTGCTGGTTTGCTTCAACCTCTTCCATTGCCACATCGCGTTTGGGAAGACTTGGCCATGGATTTTATTACTGGCCTTCCATCTTCCTGTGGGCACACTTCCATTTTGGTGGTTGTTGACCGTTTCTCCAAAGCAGCCCATTTTACCACTCTTCCTACACAGTTTTCAGCATATCAAGTGGCTACACTTTTCATTGATGTCGTGGGCAAATTACATGGCATGCCAAAGAGTATTGTTTCTGATCGTGACCCTATATTCCTCAGTAAGTTTTGGCAAGAATTATTCAAAGCTAGTGGGACACAATTGCGGATGTCTTCTGCTTATCACCCTGAGACTGATGGACAATCTGAAGTTCTAAATAGAACTCTTGAGCAATATCTGCGTGCTTTTTGTAATGCACAACCAGTCAAATGGAGTCATTTCATTCCTTGGGCAGAATGGTGTTATAACACTACTATTCACTCGGCAACTGGATACACCCCTTTTGAAATTGTCTATGGCCGATCTCCTCCTTCTTTGCCGGGTTATATATTGGGTCAATCACAAGTGGAGGCTGTGGATCAATTACTTAGTTCACGGGATGACATTTTATCCACTTTACGTCGAAATTTACAAAAGGCTCAGGATCGCATGAAATCAATGGCTGATTCTCATCGCCGTGATGTTCAGTATGAGGTGGGAGCGTGGGTTTATGTCAAACTCAGGCCATATCGCCAAACTTCTCTTGCCGGTAAGACTCCACAGAAATTGGCGAAACGTTATTTTGGACCATTTCAAATCCTTAATCGAATTGGCCCGGTGGCCTATCATTTGGCTCTTCCTGAGACTTCGAAAATCCACCCAGTATTTCACTGTTCTGTTTTGAAACCACATCATGGACCTCCACCTTCAGTAGCTGGAACGCTTCCGTCAAGTAATTATCATAATGGGCCTTTACTTAGTCCATTAGTCATATTAGGAACCCGTGAAAATAATTCTGGTGAGTCTCCACACCTGGAAGTTCTGGTGCAATGGCAAGGTCTTTCTCCAGAGGAAGCTACTTGGGAACCTTGGAAGGATATTCAACGTACTTTCAACCTTGAGGACAAGGTTCTTCTGCAAGACGCAAGGAATGATACAATATGCATCCAGGAGGAGAGTGGATCAACTGCTAGGCCCAAGAGAAATATTAGGAGACCCACAGATTGGGATGAATACGTGCACTGAGAGAGAGAGTATTATGTTTGTTTTGTGAGAATCTTTTCTGTTAGAACCTTTTCTTACTGTATTTACGTGGTTACCGTGATATGCGGATAAACCGTTAGTGATGCAGAGAATATAAATATGGTAATAAAACTTGGAAAAGGGAGGAAAATATCATTTACCAAATTTCTTCTTCTCTGCTTGGAGGCCTGGTACCTCGAATACCAGAATTGTTCACTCTAATACTTATCATTCTTCTATCTATCTACGAAAATAATTTTCATTTTGTAAGAGGTTGAGATTGCTTATTTTGGTTGTTTGGATTGGTAAACAAACAATTACAGAAGAAAGAAAAAAAAAGGAGAAAATACTTCATCCCATCAATCACCATGCGATTCCACCCACTTAAAAATCCTCATGGGGAAACCTCACTTTTTATTCCATTTTCTTTTCTCAATGTTATCCAATAAAAAGGTAGGGCAATTTCTTGTCCTTGCATCATCTTGAGATCAAAGATTACAAACTAGAGCAATAATCCCCCATTTCAATTAATTGAGAATTCATCACTTCCACAACCAGTTGTGACTGTAAAACCAACTACATCATCATGCGAAAATGGGCCCTCCTCATATGAGCATAGACTTGTATGGATGGTTTTGATCTTTTGTCAAGTCATATTATATAGATTTTCAGTGACGAGGGATGGTTCACAAAAATATTAAAGTGAGATTAAGTCAAAGCAGTACAGTTTCACAAAGACTTATACTTTCAATGAGTTTTTCTCATTATTTTCCTCTCTGTTATATTCTTGTTATTTTGTCAATGAACTTAGCTAGAAAACGTAGACATAATAGCTGAATTTAAATCTGAGACATTAAGAATTACTTGGAGACAACTAGCTAATTTCTTATTCGACAACTCAAAATGACAGATGAAGGAAATGTGAGAAAACTCTTCATGCAGGAAATTTATTCTAACAATTACTGTACTGTCCAAATTTATATAATAAAATTGGAGAGACTATTTTCAAGCTAAGAAACTATGCTACAAAACTTTTGTATATACATTTAAGTCCGTCTGATCTTCACAGATCAGCACATCATTAAGCGAGAAGTGATATCCAAGAACACATCTTCTCTGCAAGGAATTGTGAGACCACCCATTGGATGCTCATATCCAAAATCTTCCTCAGCTTGACTCAACAAATCTTGAAACAAAGGTTGGTTCAAGTATGATACAGGAATCATAAACCGCTTCATTTGATCTCCAACATAGACTGCAAGGTAACCCTTTGGCACATCCACAGCTTTTGAAGATGCTTGTATTGCTGGAAGGGATGCCTTCTTGATACCAGGTAAACGAAAACCCATGTTTTATATGTTGATACTTGGGAAGAGAAAGTTAGGAATAGACAGATGTAGATAGGATGCTAGTTTTTGAAGTTAAAATGCCTTAGGATGTGAATGAATTTTGTTGTCCTAATTGCTTGCAACCATGAATATATATATATATATATAAAGAGAGAGAGAGAGAGAGATAAAGAGGTTTGCAGGATATCTTCTGGTACTTGAATGATTGAGGGTTATGAGATAAGAGTCATGAGAATGATAGGACAGAAAGGGCACATAGTGTTGCCTTGGAAGTGTTTCTCAAGGATTAATGGGAGATGTTATAGTTGATAGTACACTATCTCAAGCCAATCCACTTGAAATAGAGTAGACATATGATTTCAAATCTCATGAATATAATGGTCTATGATATCTCACTGTCCTCTGCCTTATAATTTGATCTATCCAGCTATAATTTCAACATTAGGTAACGCGAAGAAAACATGTTCAAAGCATGTTTGACAAAACGTGGAATACCAATTAATCCATGAATAAAATTAGGCCTTCACTTAGCCACGTCTCATTGGGAACATGTGGAGGCTTAATGTTTCCTACTGTTCAACAAGGTGGGTTACACACTTGCACCCCACTTTATGCCTGAAAGAAGAATTGCAGACAACACCACGAGATATCCCATCTCTAAGCTTTCATTCTTTTAGCATCTATATATACACTCTCCTATCCTTTAAAAAAAACACAAGCCTTCCAAATCCTCAATCATCAAAATTCAGATTCATTCTCTTAAATTTGAGATTGTTCTTCTTCCTTAAACGAGCTCCAAAAAATGGGTTTCCGTTTACCTGCCATCCTACGGGCATCATCATTCACAGCAAGACAAGCATCTTCAAAATCTGAAGACATACAGAAGGGCTATTTTGCCGTTTATGTTGGAGAGAAACAAAATCGGTTTGTGATTCCCATCTCTTACTTGAACCAACCTTCATTCCAAGACTTATTGAGTCAAGCTGAGGAAGAGTTTGGATATGATCATCCCATGGGAGGCCTGACCATTCCATGCAGTGAAGATGTCTTCCAACATACAATTTCTTGCTTCAAGGGACAATAAATCTAACTTTAGAAAGTTGACATAGATTATTAGAGACATTTTGTATAATAGGCATCTTCTAAAACTTGTAACTATTATTACAAAATTTTGACTAATGATGATGAATTCAAATACTAAGTTTCTGTCTATTTATCCATTTCAATTTTTCTTTCCCCAACAATTAGAATGGTATACAGCATAAAAAAGACATGATTAGTGGATAATTCGTCACTTCCATAACCTGTTAACCAAGAGCGAAGGCAAGGCAGAGAGGGGTAGAGATAGTAGTATTTTGTTCGGACGAGGAGAAGCACCAAAGATACGTAATAAAAATGTAGGGCAATTTCTCGTTATTGTATCATCTTCAGATCTCAGATTCCAAACTGGGGCAATAATCCCGAATTCTACAAGTAGGATACTTTTATTCTATTTTCATATAAAAAAAGATGCTAGTATCTAAAATAGTTCAAGGTTTCAAAAATATTCAATTAGTGGATAATTCGTCACTTCCATAACCAGTTGTGACCATAAACCAACTAACTTGATCACGCGAAGATGGTATCACTGCTTGACTTACATTTTTTATCATAAAGAATTGGGTCCCCCTTCATATGTGCATGCACTTGTATTGTATGGATGGTTTTGATCTTCCGTCAAGCCATATTTCAGAATTTCAGTGACCAGGGATGGTTCCCAAAAATCATAAAAGCAAGATGAAGTCAAAGGAGTTGAGTTTCGCAAAGACTTAATTTCAATGAGTTTTTCACTTTATTGCACCGGTGATCTGGTTTTAAACTTATCTTCTTTTCCTTTCTGCTATAATGTAGTTTATTTGTCAAAGAACTTAGCTATAAAATGTAGAGATAATAGCCGAATTTAAATCTGAGACATTAAGAATTCTTTGGTTGTAGAGAACTAGCTAATTTCTTATTCGACAACTGTGTAGATCAGAATGACGGATAAAGAAAATATGTGAGAAAACTCTTCATGTAGGAAATTTCTTGTAATATTCTTTGTACTATCCAAATTAATATATCAAAAATGGAGAAACAATATTTTCAAGGTAAGAAACTATCCTACAAAAATCATGTCTATACATTAATGTCAATCTGATCTTCATGGATTAGCACCTCATCAAGCGAGAATTGATATCCAAGAAAGCATCTTCTCTGCAAGGAATTGTGAGACCACCCATTGGATGTTCATACCCAAATTCTTCCTCAGTTTGACTCAACAGTTCTTGAAATGCAGGTTGGTTCAAGTGTGATACAGGGATCATAAATCGCTTCATGTTATCTCCAATATAGACAGCAAGGTAACCCTTGGGCACGTCCACAGATTTTGAAGAAGCTTGGATTGCTGGAAGGGACGCCTTTCTCAAACTAGGTAAACGGAAACCCATGCTTTATATGTTGATAATTGGAAAGAGAAAGTTCAGAGAGGAGAGCTGTAAATAGGATGTTAGTTTTTGAAGTTAAAATACTTCAGGATGCGAATGATTTTTGCTGTCCTAAAAGCTTTCGGCCATGAATATATATATATAGAGATTAGAAATTTTGCAGGATATCATAGGGTACATGAATGATTGAAGGAGGATGGCTTTGAGATAAGAGTCATGGGACCGATAGGAAAGAAAGGGCACATGGTGTTGCCTTGGAAGTGTTCTTAGGAATTAATGAGAGATGTTATAGTTGATAGTAATCCAATGCCAATCCACTTGAAATAGGACGTATGATTTCAAATCTCATGAATATAATGGTCTATGATATCTCACTGTCCTTTGCCTCATAATTTGATCTATCCACCTGTAATTCAACATTAGGTAACGTCAAGAAAACATGTTCAAAGCATGTTTGACAAACCTCAGGAACGTTGTGTGTGGTCTATAATACATAGTTTCCACTTGCTCTATAGGCAGATATTAGTTACCAGCTATACCAGTACTTCAGCATTATAAGTTGTGCTATCAAAATGATGGAAACATGTCTAAAGCTTGTTAGCAAATTATGGAGTACCATTTAATGCATGAAAAAAAATTGAGCTTGGGTAGAACAAGTCCATGCTCTATGTTGGCCATTGTTTAAGAAGGTGGTGTTATACTCTTCTACACAGCTGCACCATTGATAAAGAAGTGTCTAAGACAACCACGTGATATCTCATCTCTATGTCCTCCATCCATTACCAACCATTTCTCTTCATATTTGTTTTGAACATAATTTTGAAGACTATAAATACACTTTCCCCTCACCTTCACCAACACAAGTAACCTGCATCATCAAGCATCAACGTTTAGATACATTCTTCATCAATCAAGCATATTTTCCTTGTGCTTCTTGTTTCAGACAAGCACAAAAAATGGGTTTCCATTTACCTGCTATTCAACGGTCATCATTCGGTGCTAATCAACCAACTTCAAAATCAGTAAAAGTTCCAAAGGGATATCTTGCGGTGTACGTTGGAGAGGAAAAGAAGAGGTTTTTGATACCTGTATCATACTTGAGCCATCCTTCATTCCAAGACTTATTAAGTCAACTTGAAGAAGAGTTTGGACATGATCATCCCATGGGTGGCCTCACAATTCCTTGCAGCGAATATTCATTCCAATGTATAATTTCTTGCTTGAATGGACAATAAATCTCACACTTTAGGAGACTGACTTAGATTAATAGAGACCTTTTGTATTATACCCATCTTCTCTTGTAACAATTGTTACCAAATATTCTAGTAATGTGACAATGAACTCAATTGCTTAACTATTCTATTTATCAATTACAATTTTCAGTTATCCCTGCAATTAGAATGGTAGACAGCATCAGATGGTTGCTTGCTGGAAATGAAAAAAGTAAAAGGATTTGACTGTTCTCATAAATTCCAAGACTTGATAGTTATTAACAAGTGCTTTACAGTCAGGATTTTGTTATGTCCACAGAGAAGCTTCAAGTTATTTGGGAAGGGACTGAATATTTTTAACTCTTATATACATCATACTGAAATGCAGAGTCCCCAGCATACACAAGGTTCCACCAAGTTGCTTAGGTGGCTACAATGGATTTAATATGAAGGTCCATTTTTCTATCCGTTATATTGTAGTTATTTTGTCATTGAACTTAGCTAGAAAATGTAGAGATAATAGCCGAATTTAAATCCGAGACATTAAGAAGTACTTGGAGACAACTAACTAATTTCTTATTCGACAACTATATAGCTCAAAATGACAGATGAAGAAAACATGAGAAAACTCTTCATGCAGGAAATTTGTGGTAACATTTGCTGTCCTGTCGAAAGTAATATAATAAAAATGGAGAAAGACTATTTTCAAGGTAAGACACTATGCTTGAATGGACAATGAATTTCGAATTTTAGGATACCAACATGCATTAGTAGAGACATTTTTGTACAAATGAAGCTGTTCTAATGGACTTCAAATGAAGTTTTTTTGTTCCTATTAATTTCAGTGGATAATATCCCTATATATTATATAACATATGGCGGTCACTTTATCCCGCGTTCCAGGATTAAGATTCTTACTCTCTGTTTTCATTCAAAAGAAGGTGATTAAAATTTCTCCACCTGGTTCAAGGTTTGAAGAACATTCAATTAGTGAACCATAAACTAGCATACCATATGTTGTAGCTGTAAAACCAACGAATTTCATCATGGAAAGATGGCGATACTGCTTGACTCAGAAATGGGGCCTCATTCATAGGTGGGTGTCAGAATTTTATGGATGAAATTTGATATCATGTCAGGCAATATTCAAGTGACCAGAGATGTTCACAAAGGACTTGGATCCAGGTGAAACCAAAGCAGTTCAGGTTAAAAAAGCTTATATTTTTCAGGAATACTTCGTTTTTTATGTGTGTTCAATCAGTCATTTTATTTTAAACTTATCTTCCTATCTTTTCTAAGTAGTTTTTTTAATGAATATTATTATAAAATTCGGAGTTAATAGTTGAACTCAAATCTGATTGATAGATGAAGAGAAAATGTGATATAAGATTTTTAACTATTTCTTATTCAGTAATTATGTAGACCAGATTCATAGCAAATGTGAGAAAAAACTTCGTGGAGATAACTTATCATTCAGATGAAATTTCTTTTACAAAGTCAGAAGGGGAGAGAATATACCACGGTAAGAAACTATGATACAAAAATGTGTCAAATATATGTCTACATCTAAGTAAGTTCCATCTTCATGCAGTTAGCAGCTATTCAAGCGAGAAGTGATATCTAAGAACAAATTTTCTCCACAAGGAATTGTGAGACCACCCAATGGATGGTCATACCCAAATTCTTCCTCGGCTTGACTCAACAAATCTTGAAATGAAGGTTGGTTCAAGAATGATACAGGAATCATGAACCGCTTCATTTTCTCTCCAACATAGACTGCAAGGTAGCCCTTTGGCACGTCCATAGCTTTTGAAGATTCTTTGATTTTATTAAGGGATGCCTTCTTGATAGCAGGTAAACGAAAACCCATGTTTTTTATATTGATACTTGGAAAGAGAAAGTTGGGAATAGAGAGTTGCAGATAGGATGCTAGTTTTTGAAGTTAAAATGCCTTAGGAAGTGAATGATATTTGTTGTCCTAAATGCTTGCAACCATGAATATATATATAGAGATAAAAAGTTTTGTAGGATATCCTCTGGTACTTGAATGATTGAGGTGGATGGCTATGAGATAAGAGTCATGAGACCGATAGGACAGAAAGGGCACATGGTGTTGCCTTTGAAGTGTTTCTTAGGAATTAATGGGAGATGTTATAGTTGACAGTACACTATGCCAAGCCAATCCACTTGAAATATAGTAGACGTATGATTTCAAATCACATGAATATAATGGTCTATGATATCTCATTGTCCTTTGCCTCATAATTTGATCTATCCAGCTGTAATTCAACATTAGGTAACGTGAAGAAGAAAACATGTTCAAAGCATGTTTGACAAAACGTGGAATACCAATGAATCCAAGAACAGACTCAGGCCTTCACTTAGCCACGTTTCATTGGGAACATGTGGAGGCTTAATGTTTCCTGCTGTTCAACAAGGTGGGGTTACACACCTGCACCCTACATTATGCTTGATAGAAGTACTGCAGACAACACCATGCGATATCTTATCTCTATGCTTTCCTTCTTTTAGCATCTATATATACACTATCCTATACCTTCAAAAACAACCCAAGCCTTCTGAATCCTCAAGCATCAAAATTCAGATTCATTCTTTGTAAATTTGAGATTGTTCTTCTTCTTTAAACGAGCTCAAAAAATGGGTTTCCGTTTACCTGCCATCCGAGGGGCATCATCATTCACAGCAAGACAAGCATCTTCAAAATATGAAGACATACCAAAGGGCTATTTTGCCGTGTATGTTGGAGAGAAACAACATCGGTTTGTGATTCCCACCTCTTACTTGAACCAACCTTCATTTCAAGACTTACTGAGTCAAGTTGAGGAAGAGTTTGGCTATGATCATCCCATGGGAGGCCTGACAATTCCATGCAGTGAAGATGTCTTCCAACATACAATTTCTTTCTTCAAGGGACAGTAAATCTCACTTTAGGTGACTGACTAGATTATTAGAGACATTTTTTACAATAGGCATCTTCTCAAACCTGTAACTATTATTACAAAATTGAGTAATGATGATGAATTCAAATGCTAAGTTTCTGTCTATTTATCCATTTCAAATTTTATTTTTCCCAACAATTAGCAATTAGAATGGTATACAGCATCAAAAAGACTGGATTATTTTTATAAATTTCACAGCATGAAAAACCAAGTACGAAAACAAGGCAGGGAGGGGCAGAGATATTAGTATATTGTTAGGCCGAGGAGAAGCATCAATTTAAATATTTATAAACACCTAAAATTAATGGTCTCATTTATTCACGAGATTATGCACTGACAAAGCAGTTATAATACACTGAAAATTAAGTTTTGTTGTTCCCATTTAATTCGATGGGATGATGCAAGGTTTGGTTTATTTATATATTGATTCCTAGCATAACTTTCCATTTTATAAGAGGATGAGATTTTAGTTGTTTGAATTGTTAAATAAGCATTACAGAAGAAAGAAAACAGGGAGAAATTACTTCATCTCATCCATCACCATGTGATTCAACTCACTAAAATCCTTATCAGGGCAAATCCTCACTTTTTATTCCATTTTCATTTCTCAATTATACCCAACAAAAAACCAGGGCAATCATCATTGTGAGATCCCATGTTTCGAACTTGTATGGATGCTTAATTTCAATTTTCACAAAAAAAGATAGAGTAACTCTTAACTACCATAGCCAATTGTGACGCAAAGCCAACTAACATAATCAAGGCAAGAATGTGTTGCTGCTTGACTCACAAATGCAAAATTTTTAATTATAAAGAATTGGATCCTCCCTCATACGTGGTTCACAGAGACTTGTATGGATGGACCTGATATCGTGTCAGGCCATATTTTAGATTTTCAGTTCCAGGGATTGTTCACAAAAATCATGAAGCACGACGAAATCAAAGAAGTTCAGTTTGACAAATAAATGTTATTTCGATTACTGGTTCTCTTAGTTTCTCTGTTGCATCCGTCATTTTGTTTTAAAGTTATCTTCTTTTCCTTTCTCTTATAATGTAGTTTTTTTTATTGAACTTATAAAATGTAGAGATGATAGCGGAATGTAAATTTGATACATTAAGAATTAATTGGTTAGCGACAACTAACTAATTTCTTATTCAACAACTACTGCGTAGATCAGAATGACAGATGAAGAATATATGTGAGAAAACTCTTCATGTACGAAATTTCTCATAAAGTTTTTATACTGTCCCCACATAAATAACAAAAATGGACAGAAAATTTTTCAAGGTATGAAAATATGCTACAAAAAAATTGTGTCTATACATTTTCATCAGTCTCGTCTTCATGGATTAGCACCTCATCAAGCGAGAAGTGATATCCAAGAACTCATGCTCTCTGCAAGGAATTGTGAGACCACCCATTGGGTGATCATACCCAAATTCTTCTACTGCTTGACTCAACAAGTCTTGAAATGAAGGTTGGTTCAAGAATGACAAAGGGATTACAAAACGCTTCATTTTCTCTCCAACATAGACTGCAAGGTGACCCTTTGCCACATCCATACCTTTTGAAGATGCTTCGTTTGTAGCAAATGATGCCTTTCTCATACCAGGTAAGCGGAATCCCATTGTTGTATGTGCTGAGACTCGGGACACTAGTGTTACCAAAAAAAGACTATGTAAGATCTAAGCTTTTGAGCTGCTTTGGGAAGTGAATGATATTTGTTGTGCTTAATGCTTGGAAACTTGAATTTATATAGAGATGAAGAATTCTTTGAAATTGTTGTCTGCATAAATAATTGAGGGGGAAAGCTATGAGATATGAATCATGGGACCAACAGTCAGCAGGGGCATATGGTGTTGCCTTGTAGGACTTTCTCAAGGATGAATGTAACATGTCATAGTGGATAGTACGGGTCCCACCTTCTCAAGAATCCACTTCAAATAAAACTGACGTTTGAACTAAACCTCTAAAATATAATGGTCTAATATCTCCTCCTATCCGTAGCCTTATAATTTAATAGTCAGAAACTATTTCCCATCTATAATGTACTTCAACATTAGGCTGCATTATCAATCGGGAGAAAACATGTCCCAAACATGTTTACACCATTATGAAATACCAATTAATGCATGAATAAACGTATAATATCACTTAGGGACGTCTTTGTTGTTTTATAAGGTGGTTGTGGGCTTATACATTTCTACACAACGTTATCCTTGATAGAGGCATTGAAGACAGAACCACATGATATCTAATGTGTATACCCTCCATCTTTTAACAGTCTTTTCCTACTAATTCAGTTACTAGGAAGTCTTTAAAACTATATATATACTATCTTTTTTGCACTCCCAAGCATCAATATTTTGGTCCATTCTTTCTAAATCTCGGATTGTTCTTCTTTCTTCTAATAAAAAGCTCAAAAATGGGTTTCTGGTTTTCTTGCTATTCGACATGCATCAGCCAAAGCTGGGCAAGCGGCTTCAAAATCTGTAGAAGTGCCGAAGGGATATCTTGTAGTGTATGTTGGAGAGAAACAAAAGCGGTTTGTGATTCCAATATCATATTTGAACCAACCTTTCTTCCAAGATTTATTGAGTCAAGTTGAGGAAGATTTTTTGGATATGATCAAGAACAATATAGAAAATCCTAAGATAGAAGTATTAAATTGTAATACAAATTCTAGAATATTGGAAAAGATTTCTAAGATAGGAAGAAAAAAAAATGAAGAACATTTTACATAGGTAAAACTCTAAAATATTCCACATAAGTTGGGCTAACATATTCTAGAAAAATATATTAGTCTATAAATAGTTATGTACTCTAGTATTTGATATAAGACAACATCTAACACAACACACACAACTCCAAAATATATTACTTCCAACTACTACTTCCACATTCAACTATCTTTACAATTTTCTTTATCCTATCAATTTTCCTTTCACAAGCTCAAAATACCAACGGAGACAATCAATCTAACACTTTAGAATACTGATATATATATTGGAAGAGAGATTTTGTACAATAGGCGAATTCTCTAACTTGTAACTATTGTTACCCATTTTTGAGTAATGAAAGCAAAATCAGTTGTGAAGTACTTTTGTTTATTGATTACAATGTTCACTACTCTCTGAAATTAGAATCGTAGATAGAAGTAGAAGGTTCTTGCCTGAAAATAAGGGTTCATTGTTCTTTTTAATACACAGCACGGCACTCATCTGCTTCACAGTAAGGAAGTCTATTTTATTTCGGCCAAGAAAAACATCAATTTATTTGGGAAAATATTTGAAAGTTTTAAGTTGTGTACGCACAAAATTAAAATTTATGGCCTCAAGCGTACTCAACATTAGATGTGCCTTTGAATAGCAGACAGGTAATACTAGTGGACTTCTTCATATGGTAAAAAAAAAATTCAGAATTGTGCTATATCATTAGGCTGTGTCACGCCTGACTTGTATCTATATTCTCCCCATCTATGAGCACCAACCATTACTTGATCTCACCATACGACAATGCTGCAATCTCCAAATTAATTGTATTTCGTATTGCACTTTCCGTATTCTTCACAACTCACAAGGGCCAGTAGTTTAAGGTGTTATGACAAAGAATTGCATTGGTTTTAACCCGAGATTTCAATATTTAGGTGGAGTAATTTGATACATAAATTTTAAAAATATTATTTTAACAAATATAAATTGTAACTAAGCTTAATTACTAATTCAATACGAGAAAGACAACATTGCTTTTTTTAAAAAAAGAAATTAAAACTAAATTAGATCAAAATTTTAAATATAGAAATTAAACTAAATATAAGACATTTTCATCCTACGTAACACTACACATGGCTTTACACGTGACATTCAACGGAAATGATCTAGTAAGACATTTTTTAACATTAAAAAACTTAATTGCACCAAATAAGAACGAAAGTTCTTTTTTATTTTTCTAAGCAAATTATAAGACCAATTACATGTTACAGTAATAAGGGAAATTACATGAATCTAAGGTCAAAATTGCAGTGTCTTGTACAAAAAAAAATGAGGAAATTATAGTTAAATGCATGGATATTAATACCGTTTCAATTATGTTTCAATGTATTTCAATAAAATTTTTGCTATTCTGGTCCTAAAGGCAACTACAATATGCTGCTGCTTGACACAGGTGATCAAAATTCAATTATCATAACTAAGTTGGGAATCACCATATGAGTGAATACTTGTCATGTCCGGCGCTGCTACACAATGATAAGTGCAACCGGGTGTCCCATTCTCAGGCTCGTGTTTCTGTTTGATCAGGCCATGTTAAATAATTTTTCTTGTTCAACTATATTGATGAAATTTTGCTCAGGTCGTTCGATTTAAATAAACATATGCTTAGCCAATTTCCTATTCAATAAAGTTCTTTTCTTTGAGATATATACATACACATATATATACTATGAGAGAATAAAACGTGAAAAAGGTTAGAGTTCCCAAACTTTCCCATTCAGATTAAATTTCATTTACAAATTCAGACATCAAACATGGAGAGGGAAATATTCTCAAGGTAAGAAACTATGATACAAAAATGTGTCAAGTATATGTCTACATCTAAGTCAGTTCCATCTTCATGCAGTTAGCAGCTATTGAAGCGAGAAATGATATCTGAGAACACGTCTTCTCCACAAGGAATTGTGAGACCACCAGTTGGATGGTCATACCCAAATTCTTCTTCAGCTTGACTCAATAGATCTTGAAATGAAGGTTGGTTCAAGTATGACACAGGGATCATAAACCGCTTCCTTTGGTTTCCAACATAGACTGCAATGTAACCCTTTGGCACATCCACAACTTTTGAAGATGCTTGGATTGCTCGAAGAGATGCCTTTCTGATACCAGGTAAACGAAAACCCATGTTTTATATGATGATACTTGGGAAGAGAAAGTTGAGAAAATAGTCGTAAATAAGATGCTAGTTTTTGGAGCTATAATGCTTTAGGATGTGAACGATTTTGGATGATCTAAATGCTTGCAGCCATAAATATATAGAGATGAAAAATTTTGTAAGATATCCTCGGTTACATGAATGATTGAGGGTAGATGCTTTGAGATAAGAGTTATGGGACCGACAGGATGGAAAGGGCATATGGTGTTGCTTTAGAAGTGTTTCTTAGGGATTAATGGGAGATGTTATAGTCGATAGTACACTATGACAAGCCAATCCACTTGAAATAGAGAAGACCTAAGATTTCAAATCTCATGAATATAGTGGTCTATGATATCTCACTGTCCTTTGGCTCATAATTTGATCTATCCAGCTGTAGATCAACATTAGGTAACATGAAGAAAACATGTTCAGAGCATGTTCGAAGAAACGTGGAATACCAATTAATCCATGAAAAGAATTAGGCCTTCACATAGCCACGTCTCGTTGGGAACATGTGAAGGCTTAATGTTGCTCGTTGCTGAACAAGGTGGGGTTACATACGTTATGCTTAATAGAAGAAGTACTGCAGACAATACCACGCAATGTCTCATCTTTGTGCTCTCCTTCTTTTAACATCTATATATACACTATCCTATACCTTCAAAAAACAACACAAGGCTTTGGAATCCTCTCAAGCATTAAAATTTGCGTTCATTCTCTGTAAATTTGAGATTGGTATTTTCTTCCTTCAGTCTAGTTCAAAAATGGGTTTTCGTTTACCTACCATCCGAAGGGCATCATTCACAGCAAGACAAACAACTTCAAAATCTGAAGACATACCAAAGGGCTATTTTGCAGTTTATGTTGGAGAGAAACAAAATCGGTTTGTGATTCCCATCTCTTACTTGAACCAACCTTCATTCCAAGGCTTACTGAGTCATGCAGAGGAAGAGTTTGGATATGATCATCCCATGGGAGGCCTCACAATTCCATGCAGTGAAGATGTCTTCCAACATACAATTTCTTGCTTCAAGGGACAATAGATCTCACTTTAGGAGACTCACATAGATTAATTAGAGACATTTTGTACAGTAGGCATCTTCTCCAATTTTAACTATTTTTACCAAATTTTGGGTAATGATGATGAATTCAAAATTTTCTATCTATTTTTCCCTTTCAATATTTTCTTCACTTACAATGGTATACAACACTAAAAAGAAACCCAAGTGCTCTGCTATTCTCATAAATTTCTTCACTTCTCCCAGCACTTACAATGGTATACAGCAGTAAAAAGACTTGACTATTCTCATAAATTTCACAGCATAAATACGAAACCCAAGTGCTCGGCAATCAGCGCAAGGCAGGGAAGGAGAAGAGATATTAGTATTTTGGAAGGGGGCAAACGAGAAGAATCAATTTCTTTAGAAGGAGTTTCAGAGTTTTTTATGTTTTTATACATCTGGCGGATTTTCCCCCATCCAAGACCGTTATAATGGACTTAGAGTTAAGTTGTGTTGTTCCAATTCATTCGAATGGATAACATTTTGTCATAGAAATATCTATGAATTTGATTTAAGGATTCTTTTATCTATCTATCTATATATAATTATTCTATGAACATAATTTTCATTTGGTGAGAGGATGAGATTGCTTATTTTGGTTTTTTGGATTGATAAACAAACATTACATAAAAAAGAAAAAAAAAGGGAGAAATTACTTCATCCCATCCATCACCATGTGATTCCACCCCCTTAGAAATCCTCAACGGGAAACCTCACTTTTTATTCCATTTTCTTTTCTCAATGTTACCCAATAAAAAAGTAGGGTAATAATCCCCCATTCCAAGAGAAAGATACTTAATTTCTATTTTCATCCCTAAAAAGATGGTAGTATCTTAAAATCGTTCAAGGCTTGAAGACTACTCAATTAATTGAGAATTCGTCACTTCCACAACCAGTTGTGACTGTAAAACCAATTACATAATCATGCTAAGATGGTTTTGCTGCTTGATTCACATATATGAAATGGGCCCTCCTCATATGAACAAAAACTTGTATAGATGGTTTTGATCTTTTGTCAAGCCATATTATAGATTTTCAGTGACGAGGGATGGTTCACAAAAATCTTAAAGTGAGATTAAATCAAAGCAGTACAGTTTCACAAAGACTTATACTTTCAATGCGTTTTTCTCTTTAATTTACTCTCTGTTATATTGTAGTTATTTTGTCAATGGACTTATCTAGAAAACGTAGACATAATAGCTGAATTTAAATCCGAGACATTAAGAATTACTTGGAGACAACTAGCTAATTTCTTATTCGACATCTCAAAATGACAGATGAAGGAAATGTGAGAAAACTCTTCATGCAGGAAATTTATTGTCACAATTGCTGTACTGTCCAAATTTATATAATAAAATAGGAGAGAGACTATTTTCAAGCTAAGAAACAATGCTACAAAACTTTTGTTTATACATTTAAATCAGTCTGATCTTCACGGATTAGCACCTCATTAAGCGAGAAGTGATATCCAAGAACACATCTTCTCTGCAAGGAATTGTGAGACCACCCATTGGATGCTCATATCCAAAATCTTCCTCAATTTGACTCAACAAATCTTGAAACAAAGGTTGGTTCAAGTATGATATAGGAATCATAAACCGCTTCATTTGATCTCCAACATAGACTGCAAGGTAACCCTTTGGCACATCCACAGCTTTTGAAGATGCTTGGATTTTTGGAAGGGAAGCCTTTCGGATACCAGGTAAACGAAAACCCATCTTTTATATATTGGTAGTTGGGAAGAGAAAGTCGGGAATAGAGAGTTGTAGGTGGGATGCTAGTTTTTGAAGTTAAAATGCCTTAGGATGTGAATAACATTTGTTGTCCTAATTGCTTGCAACCATGAATATATATATATAGAGATAAAAAGTTTTGCAGGATATCATCTGGTACATGAATGATTGAGGGTGGAGGGCTATGAGATAAGAATCATGAGAATGATAGGACAGAAAGGGCACATGGTGTTGCCTTGGAAGTGTTTCTCAAGGATTAATGGGAGATGTTATAGTTGATAGTAAACTGTCCCAAGCCAATCCACATGAAATAGAGTAGATGTATGATTTCAATTATCATGAATATAATGGTCTATGATATCTCACTGTCCTCTGCCTTATAATTTGATCTATCCAGCTGTAATTTCAACATTAGGTAACGTGAATAAAACATGTTCAAAGCATGTTTGATAAAACGTGGAATACCAATTAATCCAAGAACATACTTAGGCCTTCACTTAGCCACGTTTCATTGGGAACGTAGGCTTAATGTTTCCTGCTGTTCAACATGGTGGGTTACATACCTGCACCCCACTTTATGCCTGATAGAAGTACTGCAGACAACACCATGCGATATCTCATCTCTACGCTTTCCTTCTTTTAGCATCTATATATACATTCTCCTATCCCTTAAAAAAAAACACAAGCCTTCCGAATCCTCAAATATCAGATTCATTCTCTCAAATTTGAGATTGTTCTTCTTCTTTAAACGAGCTCAAAAAATGGGTTTCCGTTTACCAGCCATCCGACGGGCATCATCATTCACAGCAAGACAAGCATCTTCAAAATCTGAAGACATACCAAAGGGCTATTTTGCCATTTATGTTGGAGAGAAACACAATCGGTTTGTGATTCCCATCTCTTACTTAAACCAACCTTCATTCCAAGATTTTCTGAATCAAGCTGAAGAAGAGTTTGGATATGATCATCCCATGGGAGGCCTGACCATTCCGTGCAGTGAAGATGTCTTCCAACATACAATTTCCTGCTTCAAGGGACTATAAATCTAACTTTAGAAGGTTGACATAGATTCTTAGAGACATTTTGTACAATAGGCATCTTCTCAAACTTGTAACTATTATTTCAAAATTTTGACTAATGATTAAGAATTCAAATACTAAGTTTCTGTCTATTTATCCATCTCAATTTTTCTTTCCCCAACAATTAGATGGTATATAGCATAAAAAGGACTGGATTATTTTTATAAATTTCACAGCAGGAAAAACCAAGAACGAGGACAAGGCCGAGAGGGGCAGAGATAGTAGTATTTTGTTAGGACAAGGAGAAGCACCAATGATAAATAATAAAAATGTAGGGCAATTTCTCGTTCTTGTATCATCTTCAGATCCCAGATTACAAACTGGGGCAATAATCCCCAATTCTACAAGTAAGATAATTTTATTCTATTTTCATCCAAAATATGCTAGTACCTAAAATAGTTCAAGATTTGAAAAATATTGAATTAGTGGATAATTCGTCACTTCCACAACCTGTTGTGACCATAAAACCAACTAACTTGATCACGCGAAGATGGTGTCACTGCTTGACTTACATTTTTTATCATAAAGAATTGGGTCCTCCCTCGTATTGTATGGATGGTTTTCATCTTCTATCAAGCCATATTTCAGATTTTCAGTGACCAGAGATGCTTCACAAATATCATAAAAGCAAGATGAAATCAAAGCAGTTAGGTTTCGCAAAGACTTAATTTCAATCAGTTTTTCACTTTCTTCCACCGGTGATCTTGTTTTAAACTTATCTTGTTTTCCTTTCTGTTATAATGTAGTTATTTGTCAATGAACTTAGCTATAAAATGTGGAGATAATTGGCAGATTTTGAATCTGAGACATTAAGAATTCTGTGGTTGTAGAGAACTAGTTAATTTCTTTTTAAACAACTGTGTAGATCAGAATGACGGATGAAGAAAATATGTGAGAAAACTCTTCATGTAGGAAATTTCTTGTAACATTCTTTGTACTGTCCAAATTAATATAACAAAAATGGAGAAAAAATATTTTCAAGGTAAGAAACTATCCTACAAAATTTATGTCTATACATTTACGTCAGTCTGATCATAATGGATTAGCACCTCATCAAGCGAGAAGTGACATCCAAGAAAGCATCTTCTCTGCAAGGAATTGTGAGACCACCCATTGGATGTTCATACCCAAATTCTTCCTCAGTTTGACTCAACAGTTCTTGAAATGAAGGTTGGTTCAAGTGTGATACAGGGATCATAAATCGCTTCATTTTATCTCCAACATAGACAGCAAGGTAACCCTTGGGCACGTCGACAGATTTTGAAGATGCTTGGATTGCTGGGAGGGACACCTTTCTTAAACTAGGTAAACGGAAACCCATGCTTTATATGTTGATAATTGGAAAGAGCAAGTTGAGAGAAGAGAGCTGTAAATAGGATGCTAGTTTTTGAAATTAAAATACTTCAGGATGCGGATGATTTTTCCCGTCCTAAAAGCTTTCGGCCATGAATATATATATAGAGATTAGAAATTTTGAAGGATATCCTAGGGTACATGAATGATTGAAGGAGGATGGCTTTGAGATAAGAGTCATGCGACCGATAAGAAAGAAAGGGCACATGGTGCTGCCTTGGAAGTATTCTTAGGAATTAATGAGAGATCTTATAGTTGATAGTAATCCAATGCCAATCCACTTGAAATAGGACGTATGATTTCAAATCTCTCACTGTCCTTTGCCTCATAATTTGATCTATCCAACTGTAATTCAACATTAGGTAACGTGAAGAAGAAAACATGTTCAAAGCATGTTTGACAAAACTTGGAATACCAATTAATCCATGAACAGACTTAGGCCTTCACTTAGCCACGTCTCATTGGGAACATGTGGAGGCTTAATGTTTCCTGCTGTTCAACAAGGTGGGGTTACACACTTGCATCCTACTTCATGCTTTATAGAAGCACTGCAGACAACACCACGCGATATCTCATCTCTATGCTTTCCTTCTTTTAGCATCTATATATACACTATCTTATACCTTTAAAAACAACACAAGCCATCCGAATCCTAGAGCATCAAGATTCTGATTCATTCTCTGTAAGTTTGAGATTGTTCTTCTTCCTTAAACAAGCTCAAAAAATGGGTTTCCGTTTACCTGCCATCCGACGGGTGTCATCATTCACAGCAAGACAAGCATCTTCAATATTTGAAGACATACCAAAAGGCTATTTTGCCGTTTATGTTGGAGAGAAGCATAATCGGTTTGTGATTCCCATCTCTTACTTGAACCAACCTTCATTCCAAGACTTATTAAGTCAAGCTGAGGAAGAGTTTGGATATGATCATCCCATGGGAGGTCTCACAATTCCATGCGATGAAGATGTCTTCCAACATACAATTTCTTGCTTCAAGGGACAATAGATCTCACTTTTGGAGACGCGCATAGATTAATTAGAGACATTTTGTACAGTAGGCATCTTCTCGAATTGTAACTATTTCTACGAAATTTTGGGTGATGATGATGAATTCAAATTTTTAAGTTTCTATCTATTTTTCCCTTTCAATGTTTTCTTCTCCCAGCACTTACAATGGTATACAGCAGTAAAAAGACTCAACTATTCTCATAAATATCACAGCATAAATAAGAAACCCAAGTGCTCGCCAATCAGGGCAAGGCAGAGATGTTAGTACTTTGAAACGGGGCAAACGAGAAGAATCAATTTCTTTAGACGGAGTTTCAGAGGTTTTTATGTTTTTTATACATCTGGTGTATTTTTCCCCAACCAAGACAGTTATAATGGACTTAAAGTTAAGTTGTGTTGTTCCAATTGATTCGAATGGATAATATCCATTGTCATAGAAATTTCATATCAATTCGATGTAAGGATTCTTCTATCTATCTATATATAATTATTCTATGAACATAATTTTCATTTTGTAATAGGTTGAGATTGCTTATTTGGTTGTTTGGATTGATAAATAAACAATTACAGAAGAAAGAAAAAAAAAAGGAGAAATTACTTCATCCCATGCATCACCATGCGATTCCACCCACTTAAAAATCCTCAAGGGGAAACCTCGCTTTTTATTCCATTTTCTTTTCCCAATGTTACCCAATAAAAAGTAGGGCAATTTCTTGTCCTTGCATCATCTTGAGATCCGAGATTACAAACTAGAGCAATAATCCCCATTCCAAGAGAAAGATACTTAATTTTTATTTTCATCCCTAAAAAGATGGTAGTATCTTAAAATCGTTCAAGGTTTGAAGATTATTCAATTAGAGGAGAATTCGTCACTTCCACAACCAGTAACTACATCATCATGCGAAGAAGGTATTGTTGCTCGATTCACATATATGAAATGGGTCCTCCCTCATATGAGCATAGACTTATATGGATGGATTTGATCTTTTGTTAAGTAATATTATAGAGATTTTCAGTGACGAGGGATGGTTCGCAAAAATCTTAAAGTGAGATTAAATCAAAGCAGTACAGTATCACCAAGACTTATACTTTCAATGAGTTTTTCTCTCTATTTTCCTCTATGTTATATTGTAGTTATTTTGTCATTGAACTTAGCTAGAAAATGTAGCGATAATAGCTGAATTTAATTCCGAGACATTAAGAATTACTTTGACACAAATAGCTAATTTCTAAATCGACAACTATGTAGCTCAAAATGTGAGAAAACTCTTCATGCAGGAAATTTGTCGTAACAATTTCTGTACTGTCCAAAGCAATATAATAAAAATGGAGCTACGACACTATGCTACAAAACTTTTCTATATACATTTAATTCAGTCTGATCTTCAGCACCTCGTGAAGCGAGAAGTGATATCCAAGAACACATCTTCTCTGCAAGGAATTGTGAGACCACCCATTAGATGCTCATATCCAAAATCTTCCTCAGTTTGACTCAACAAATCTTGAAACGAAGGTTGGTTCAAGTATGATACAGGAATCAAAAACCGCTTCATTTTATCTCCAACATAGACTGCAAGGTAACCCTTTGGCACATCCACAGCTTTTGAAGATGCTTGGATTACTGGAAGGGATGCCTTTCTGATACCAAGTAAACGAAAACCCATGTTTTATATATTGATACTTGGGAAGAGAAAGTTGGGAATAGAGAGTTGTAGATACGATGCTAGTTTTTTAACTTAAAATGCCTAAGGATGTGAATGACTTTGGTTGTCCTAATTGCTTGCAACCATGAATATATATATAGCGATACAAAGTTTTGCAGGATATCATCTGGTACTTGAATGATTGAGGGTGGAGGGCTATGAGATAAGAGTAACGAGAATGATAGGACAGAAAGGGCACATGGTGTTGCCTTGGAAGTGTTTCTCAAAGGGAGATGTTATAGTTGATAGTACACTATCCCAAGCCAATCCACTTGAAATAGATTAGACGTATGATTTCAAATCTCATTAATATAATGGTCTATGATATCTCACTGTCCTGTGCCTTATAGTTTGATATATCCAGCTGTAATTCAACATTAGGTAACGTGAAGAAAACATGTCCAAAGCATGTTTGACAAAACGTGGAATACCAATTAATCCATGAACAAAATTAGGCCTTCACTAAGCCACGTCTCATTGGGAACATGTGGAGGCTTAATGTTTCCTGTATTTCAACAAGGTGAGGTTACACACCTGCACCCTACTTTGTGCTTGATAGATGTACCACAAACAACACCACGCGATATCTCATCTATATGCTTTCCTTCTTTTAGCATCTATATATACACTATGCTATACCTTCAAAAACAACACAGGCCTTCTGAATCCTCAAGCATCAAAATTCAGATTCATTCTCTTAAATTTGAGATTGTTCTTCTTCCTTAAACGAGCTCAAAAAATGGGTTTCCGTTTACCTGCCATCCGACGGGCATCATCATTCACAGCTAGACAAGCATCTTCAAAATCTAAAGACATACCAAAAGGCTATTTTGCCGTGTATGTTGGAGAGAAACAAAATCGGTTTGTGATTCCCATCTCTTACTTGAACCAACCTTCATTCCAAGACTTACTGAGTCAAGCTGAGGAAGAGTTTGGATATGATCATCCCATGGGAGGCCTTACAATTCCATGCAGTGAAGATGTCTTCCAACATACAATTTCTTGCTTCAAGGGACAATAAATCTCATTTTAGAAGATTAACATAGATTATTAGACATTTTGTACAATAGGCATCTTCTCAAACTTGTAACTATTATTACAAAATTTTGACAAATGATGATGAATTCAAATATTAAGTTTCTGTCTATTTATCCATTTCAACTTTTACTTTTCCCAACATTTAGAATGGTATACAGCATCAACAAGACTGGATTATTTTTATAAATTTCCCAGCAGAAAAAACCAAGAACGAAGACAAGGCAGGGGAGGGGCAGAGATATTAGTATTTTGTTAGGACGAGGAGAAGCACCAATGATACCCAATAAAAATGTAGGGCAATTTCTCGTTCTTGTATCATCTTCAAATCCCAGATTACAAACTGGGCAATAATCCCAATTCTACGAGTAAGATACTTATATTATATTTTCAACTAAAAAAAGATGCTAGTATCTAAAATAGTTCAAGGTCTGAAGAATATTCAATTAGTGGAGAATTCGTCACTTCCATAACCTGTTTTGACCATAAAACCAACTAACTTGATCTTGGGAAGATGGTATCGCTCCTTGACTTACATTTTTTATCTTAAAGAATTGGGTTCTCCCTCGTATGTGCATGGAATTGTATTGTATGGATGGTTATTATCTTCCGTCAAACCATATTTCAGATTTTCAGTGACCAGGGATGGTTCACAAAAATCATAAAAGCAAGATGAAATCGTTGAGTTTCGCAAAGACTTAATTTCGATGAGTTTTTCTCTTTATTGCACCGGTGATCTTGTTTTAAACTTATCTTTTTTTCCTCTCTGTTATAATGTAGTTATTTGTAATTGAACTTAGCTATAAAATGTATAGATAATAGCCGAATTTAAATCTCAGACATTAAGAATTCTTTGGTTGTAGAGAACAAGCTAATTTCTTATTCGACAACAGTGTAGATCAGAATGACGGATGAAGAAAATATGTGAGAAAACTCTTCATGTAGGAAATTTCTTGTAACATTCTCTGTACTGTCCAAATTAATATAACAAAAATGGAGAAAAAATATTTTCAAGATAAGAAACTATCCTACAAAATTTATGTCCATACATTTACGTCAGTCTGATCATAATGGATTAGCAGCTCATCAAGCGAGAAGTGACATCCAAGAAAGCATCTTCTCTGCAAGGAATTGTGAGACCACCCATTGAATGTTCATACCCAAATTCTTCCTCAGAGTGACTCAACAGTTCTTGAAATGCAGGTTGGTTCAAGTGTGATACAGGGATCATAAACCGCTTCATTTTATCTCCGACATAGACTGCAAGGTAACCCTTTGGCACGTCCACAGATTTTGAAGATGCTTGGATTGCTGGAAGGGGCGCCTTTCTCAAACTAGGTAAACGAAAACCCATGCTTTATATGTTGATAATTGGAAAGAGCAAGTTGAGAGGATGAGAGCTGTAAAGATGCTAGTTTTTGAAGTTAAAATACTTTAGGATGCGAATGATTTTTGTGTCCTAAAAGCTTTCGGCCATGAATATATATAGAGATGAGAAATTTTGTAGGATATGGTAGAGTGCATGAAATATTGAAGGATGATGGCTTTGAGATAAGTGTCATGGGACCGAGAGGAAAGAAAGGGCACATGGTGTTGCCTTGGAAGTGTTCTTAGGAATTAATGAGGGATGTTATAGTTGATAGTAATCCCATGCCAATCCACTTGAAATAGGACGTATGATTTCAAATCTCATGAATATAATGGTCTATGATCTCTCACTGTCCTTTGCCTCATAATTTGATCTATCCAGCTGTAATTCAACATTAGGTAACGTCAAGAAAACATGTTCAAAGCATGTTTGATAAAATATGGAATACTAATTAATCCATGAACATAATTCGGCTTTCACTTAGCCACATCTCATTGGGAACATGTGGAGGCTTAATGTTTCCTGCTGTTCAACAAGTTGGGTTACACACCAGCACCCCACTTAATGCTTGATAGAAGTACTGCAGACAACCCCATGCGATATCTCATCTGTAATCCCTCCTTCTTTTAACAGCTATATATACATTATCCTATATCTTCAAAAACTACACAAGCCTTCGGAATCTTCTAGCATCAAAATTTGGATTCATTCTCTGTAAATTTGAGATTGTTCTTCTTCCGTAAACAAGCTCAAAAAATGGGTTTTCGTTTACCTGCCATCCGACGGGCATCATTTGCAGCAAGACAAGCAACTTCAAAATCTGAAGATGTACCAAAGGGCTATTTTGCCGTTTATGTTGGAGAGAAGCAAAATCGGTTTGTGATTCCCATCTCTTACTTGAACCAACCTTCATTCCAAGACTTACTAAGCCAAGCTGAGGAAGAGTTTGGATACGACCATCCCATGGGAGGCCTCACAATTCCTTGCAGTGAAGATGTCTTCAAGCACACGATTCTTGCTTCAATGGACAATAGATCTCACTTTAGAAGACTGACATAGCTTATTAGAGACATTTTGTACAATAGGCATCTTCTCAATCCTTTAACTATTAATACCAATTTTTGAGTAATGATGACGAATTCAAATGCAAGTTTCTATCTATTTATCCATTTCAATGTTTACTTCTCCCAGCACTTAGAATGGTATACAACACTAAAAAGACTCAACTATTCCTAACAAATTCCACAGCATAAGAAAAGCAAGTGATTGGCAATCAGGGCAAGGCGGGGAGGGAGCAGAGATGTTAGTTTTTGGCAAAGAAAGGCTTTTAAGTTTTTTATACACACTAACGGATTTTTCCTCAGCCAAGACAGTTATAATGGACTTAGTTCGCTGCTAAGTATATCATGTACAGTGCACAGATAATAGTATTTTGCTAGGACCACAGAGAAGCTTCAATTAAATTGGGAAAGGCCTGAGAAAAAATTTACTTTTATATACATGATACTAGTAAAATTAAAATTCAGGATCTCCATCGTACACAAGATTCCTCCAAATTGACTAGGTTGTTACAATGGATTTAATATGAAGTTCTATTGTTTCCCACTTTAATTTCAATAGATAACATCCAAGGCTAAAGAGATTTCATATTCATTTGACAAATTGTTTAGTTGATATATAAAAAAAACTCTAAAAAGGATGAAAAAAAAAGGAGCAGTGAATGTATATGGATTAATCCAATTTCTGTTTCCCTCCAAAAGTAGAAAGGTAATCTTTGAAAGGTTTGAAGAATCTTCTCAGGCAATGTTTATTTGACCAGGGAATGTTCACAAAGACTATAATTTTCAGATTTTTTTCATCATTGACTTTTTCTCCTTTTCTCTCAATCACACCAGTCATTATATTTTAAACTTATCCATCGTATTATTTTATGGAATTAAGTTATAAAATTATGAGTTATTAGTTATATTTCAATTATATACATTAAGAACTGTTTTATTTAATTCAACTCAGTTGTCCATTTCTTGTTCAATCATTATTTTCGTCAGACTGTTAAATGAAGGGAAAATGTGAGAACGAACTTCATGTATGAAACTTCTCATTTAAATTAACTTTTTTACAATTGCCAGATTATATGATAACAAAAATGGGGAGAATATTTTCAAGCTAAGAAACTATGCTACAAAAAGTCTCTCAAGTTTAGTATCATCTATGTCAGTTTCATCTTCAAGGGGCTAACACCTATTCAAGCTAGAAATAATATCTAGGAACATGTCTTCTCTGCAAGGAATTGTGAGACCGCCCATTGGATGATCATAACCAAATTCTTTCTCAGCTTGACTCAACAAATCTAGAAATAAAGGTTGGTTAAGGTACGATACAGGGATCAAGAACCGCTTCCTCGTCTTTCCAATATACACTGCAAGGTAGCCCTTCGGCACATCTACAACTTTTGAAGAAACTTGGTTTGCAGCAAATGATGTTTTCCTGATACCAGGCAAACGAAAACCCATCGTTGTGTGCTGAGACTTGGGAATTAGAATGTTGTGAAAAAATCTCGTAAATAAGATACAAGATTATGAAGTTCAAATGCTTTCTGATGTGAATGATTTTTTATTGTTCTAAACGTTTACAGTCTTGAATATATATAGATGAAAGAATTTGTAAGAAATTGTTGTCCTTGTGTATTATTGAGGGTGGAGGGTTATGAGATAAGAATTAGGGAACCAACAGGGAGACAATGGCATATGGTGTTGCTAGGAGGACTTTCTAATGCATGAATACAACATGTTATAATTGATCATATGGGTCCCATATTCTGGAGCAAATGCACTTGAAAAAAACAGACTTGTGATATCAAACATGTCTATGATCTCTAGCAATCCTTAGCCTTATAATTCATCAGCCCGAAATTACCTTCCACCTGTGATGTACTTCAACATTAGAATGCATTATCAACCTTAAGAAAACATCTCCAGAGCATGTTTACGAAATTATGGAATATCAACTAATGCATTATTAAACGTTTGGTTTCACTTAGGCACGTCTAGTTTGGTTACGAGTGGAAAGTGTGTGTGGCACTGTTTGATAAGGTGGTGGGGACACACTCTACACAACTTTATCCTTGACAGAGACATTGAAGACAGCACCACATGATATCTCATGTGCATGTCCTCCATCCTTTAACGCTACTTTTCTGTGAATTTAGTTTCTAGGGAATCTTTAGAACTATATATACAGCATCATTTCCCTTCACAAAGAACACAAGCCATTCGCATCCTCGAGTGTCAACATTTGGTTTCATTCACGTAAATTTGATATTGATCTTCTTCCTTTAAACAGGAACAAAAAATGGGCTTCCGTATACCAGCTATTCAACGGCCATCAGTCACAGCTAGGCAAGCAGCTTCAAAATCTGTAGAAGTCCCAAAGGGGTATCTTGCAGTGTATGTTGGAGAGAAACAGACACGATTTGTGATTCCCGTATCATATTTGAACCAACCTTCATTTCAAGACTTATTGAGTCAAGCTGAGGAAGAGTTTGGATATGATCATCCCATGGGTGGCCTCACAATTCCTTGCAGTGAAGATGTCTTCCAACATATAGCTTCTCGCTTGAATAGAAAATAAATCTCACACTGTAGGACACTGACATAGATTAGTAGAGAAATTTTGTACCAGAGGGATCTTCTAAACTTGTAAAGATTGCCCCATTTTTTGTAGTGACAATGAATTCAATTGCTAAGTATTGTTGTTTATCAATTAAAATGTCCAGTTCTCTCTGCAATTCAATTTGAATTTGATTTTTATCATGAATTCCACTGCATAACTGCCCATATGCTTCGCAGTCTGAACAGAGCTAATAGTATGTTTCTTCAGCCACAGAGAAGCATCAGTTTATAATGGAATGGATATAAAGATTTTCAAGTTTAATACACACATGTGAAGTTAAAATTAATGCCCCCGATCATACACAAGATTTCACCACTGCCTAACTGCCAGCCAAGGTATATAGTAGTGGACCTAGTATATAGGTTTTTTCAATTGCTCTCATCTACTTCTATGGATAACTTGTAGCTAACAAAATTTCATATTCTAAGAATTGGGGTTTAGTTTATATGCACCTGTGCTGCCCTTATTTCTTCACTGAATGATTTAGCCATAAACCATGCACTATAATTACCAAAATTTAATCAGTGCAGCACTTATCAGATTTCAGAGCTTGTATATGTTGCACAACTGAAGGCCAATTACAGTTGCTCTATTAATTTACTCATCGAAGCAAGCTCAGTGGCTAAAGTGAAAAATATCAAAACAAAAAGAAAAGTAAAAAAGCTCAGTACTTTAAAGAACCCAGGAGTGCAAGCTAACTTAATAAGGGATTATACCTTGTTAGGCTCAATAGCTTTCCAATGTTCTTAATATTTTTAAGACCTCAGGAAAGCTCACAAACTTCAGTTTGGATTATCAACTGCATTCGTATCTGGTTAGACTGCAGAAAATTGAGTAAATCAATAAAGTTAAAAATTATGTTTTTATAACACTCAGCTTTTTATAACTAACTACCTATACTTCCAAACAACTCTCTCGGGTAAACTATCTATTGAGCAACATAACATAGTGAAAGGCTCATTTGTACGGCCATATGCCAGAGGGACTTGTAGCATTAGCCAGCGTAAAATCATTAAAAGCAGTACATCTCTTGTCTTCAAATAATGTTATTCAATAACTCAAATAGATTGTAGGGTTTATAGTGTATCAATATCTGCCAGTTGGCTTATAGAGACCATGAACACAATATTTAATATGTCTATAGCATGTCTGATGGTAACCTGTCCAAGGACTTCTCCGTAGGCAGAATTTATTAGATCTCAAGTAAAATCTGATGGTGGACCATCCAAGACATATCACATCAACCTTAATGAGCTCTGTCTCTCCCTTGGCCCTATCAAATGGTACATTCACCACCCAATTCAGGAGAGAGGCTTGAGTTATCTATCTATATATGTGTGTTCAGCTTTCATTGAGCATACAAGCTTCACAAGTCATTACACTGAATCAGCTGAATTCAAATTCATTACAACCTTTAACTAATCTTCTGAGATCACTCTGTAGTTCTTTGTGTGTAGAAGCAAAAACAATGGGTTTTCACTTACTTGGAAGACGGACATCATTTACAAGCCAAGCTAGAAAGGTTGCGGAAGTCCCAAAAGGCTACCTTGCAATCTACGTTGGAGAGAAAATGAAGAGGTTCATGATTCCCGTATCATTCTTGAACCAGCCTTTATTTCAAGAATTGCTAAAACAAGCTGAAGATGAGTTCGGCTATGATCATCCTATGGGAGGACTCACAATTCCCTGCAAGGAAGATGTGTTCTTAGATATAGCTTCTCGCTTGAATTTGCAATAGTCCATATTTCTCTTCAGAGGAGTAACATATAGTAACATATTGTAGAGCAGACATTGCTTTTTTTTTTCATTTTTGTAGTATCCCAGATGTTGTAAGAAAGTTTATGACATTTCAATGATAACATACCAAAGATTTACTCCGAATTTATGCTTACTTTTTGTATATATGAACGAATTAAAATACGATACAGCACAAACTTGACGACCATCTATACCATCTGCCTCCCTCAACTGGTCTTTTGTGGTATTTCTGCCAATTTTGCATTAATCTACTGAATAGTTATATTAGCGATTTAGATTAGTTCGCTAAACCTGACTGTGGCTGTTTTGAATGTACTATTGTAGTTCTGTCGAGAACCTTAGACATGGATCCCAGAATGTTGACCCAAGGTCTATACACACAAAAAAATAAAAATAAAAATAAATAATAAAAATAAGATTGGAAATAAATTGATTTAATTCTACAGAATTTGCTGCAATCTCTGAACTCCATCACTAATTAGAGTAATTTACAAAGCCTCTACAGAAAAATGATTGTGCACTTTTATTCTTTTCATGATATATATTTAATGTAACATTCATGTATTTCCTTTGATCTTTTTAAAATGATAGTAGATCTTTTTTACTGAATGTTCTTTCCTCGGCATCCATGCTTCATTGTTATCCACTTATTCCTTTTTCTGATCTTTGTAAAATTAAGCAAAATGATACAAGAAATAACACATTTTAAAATATAAAAGCCTGAGATCTGTTACTGGATTACTGTCAAAAACATAAACGTATGTTACTGGATTATTGAAATATGTCGTTCAACAACAGTGTCACATAAGCAATCTATGAGCTGTGTATAAATACCGGTCCCGTCTAAATTAAGCTCAATGTCTGTCTTCTGTCATGACCCACTGTGCCAAAACATTTATTCCAACTGGCAATTTGACATAACACCTATAGAGATTTTCATTTTCATTGAAAGATGATAGAATTTGAAAAGAAAGAGTTGATTGGTTTAAAGATTCAGTGAAAGCAAAGACAGATGGCTTAATAGAAGTTAGAGACAAAATTAGTAGAAAAGTCATAATTCCTTAGCTTTTAGGCTTCACCCTTTTATCAAAAGTCTTTGTAATCTCGTGCTTTCAGTTTTACTTTTAAACTGAACTAAACATGGAATAAAATCCATCTTAAGGCATGTGGCAATATTTACTTTTAGGGGTAAAAGTAATAGTTAATAATAATGATTTTCTCACCCTGAAGGATACCGGCAGTTGGAGTGAAACTGAAGGTATATTCCATTATTCCAATACTTCATCCAAATACACAACAATGACAATAGAGGAATATACCAATGCAACAAACAATGTCTCAGTCTGCAATTAAATTGTATGTTGCTTTGTACTTGTTCCGTAGTAAACTCTGAGGTGCTGATGGAGAGTTCAATCTCAAGTACCTTCCGTGCTGTTGGCGAGGACTTGTCATGCAAGCTGTTATCACAATGAATGGCATTGTACAAATGCAACCACTGAATATAAGTTTTCAGTACCCTGCACAGATATTTGTCAACAATGAAACATACGTGTGAGGAAGAGAAGATGAGAGATGTCTGGTACATGTCTTCAACAATAAGAAACAGGGCATTAAATAGTTTGAACGATAATTAGGTTTTTTTGGTATACAATTCTCTTTCAACTTCAAGCAATAACTTTATTGACCACACTTCCATAAAAATCTCCATTTCTGATAAAGACGTGTAAGACAAAACCACATGGTTCATGATCCCTTGTTTCTCACCAGACCAAAGAGCCTTAAACCATTCAATTTGGGAAGCAAGGTGATCCACACAAGCGCCATATATATACCCCTCATTCCATTCTCAAATATATCATAAAGCATCGAACTTGAAACACTTTGTACAACAACCAAGAAGTAGAAAACATGGGTTTTGATTTGCTTGGTGTTAGAAGAGCTAGACAAGAAGTTTCAAAGGGTGCCGAAGTCCCAAAAGGATACCTTGCAGTGTATGTCGGAGAGAAAAAGAAGAGGTTTGTGATTCCGATTGGATGCTTGAATCAACCCTCGTTCCAGGACTTGCTAAGCAAAGCAGAGGAAGAATATGGATACCATCATCCAATGGGTGGTCTTACAATTCCTTGCAAAGAAGATGTCTTCTTAAATATCATGTCGGTTCTCACTTGAATACTTCTCAGACACCGACACACAGGATAGTATCTAGTTCAAACAAACAATTTTGTAGAGATTATATTTTTTTTTCTTTCTCCCTTTGCTTTCATGCAAAAGTGGAAGATGTGTTTAGGAACAAAATCATTGGTTCCATTGATTATGTTGATAAATTGAAACATACGCACACTCGCCGTGTTGAAGCATTTACTTGTCGTTGAATACTCTGTTACTACCACACACACTTGCTCTTTCTGGGTTTTGTATTTATCCCAAAGCTCGGATATTTTTTTGTGGAATAAAAAATAATAATAATAAAAAAAAATCTAAAAGAATAGTAATATATTTTATTTATAACAAAAATTATGAAAAAATAATAATGTTATTAAAAATAATAATAATCTTATAAAATGATAATAATATTATTATTAAAATTAGAATAAAAATAATAAATTAAATAAATCAATAATAAAATAAATAAATAACTAAATTGTAAAATAACAATTAAATTAAATTTAAATTAATTTATAATGTTAAGGGTAATTTTATCATTTAATAAATATATCATTTTATGATCTTTTAAATTTATTATATCGATTAAATTAGATACAAATTTTTATAAACTTTCTTCTTTGCTTTAAACTCTCTTTCCCTTAATTTAAATAACCTTACTATTCACTCATTTTTCTTTTCTTTTCTACTCCCTCATATGCATTTCTTAATCCAAATACATTATTAAAGTAATCTCAATGACTATCACAACTTAAGGTCTAGCCATTAATTACCATCCAAGCTTAGATGTTTCTTCCGTGCATTTCACTAATTTTTTTATTCACCTCTCATTCATTATAAAATGAGTTTCTTTGTGGAATATATTTACATTTTAGAAAATTTATTACTGGATGAATGGGAGATAATTGAAAAAAACTAATGGAGTACAGGAAGTTAATCAAAACCCTAACCTTGCATGATGAATCCTATCTCTTGCTTCTTTTTGGGCCGATGGGCTCACTTTGGGTTTTTGTTATCTGGGAGTTGCTCCTTCCACCTCTTCAATTTTCTCCCTTTTTTTTCTTTATTACAAAAAAGTCCTTTTTCTTTACTTTTTTAACCTTTTTAAAAAAATTTTACTTTTTTTTTACTTTTAATGGTATCAGGAGAAACCCTCAACTTCCCCCATTTGTGATTTACAACTTTGTACTTTTTCTTCTCCGTTATAAATACAAAAGTTTACTCTCTTTTTATATAACTATTTTATCTTTATCTCAAATAGATGTAATGTATGTCAAACTATAGTTACTCCAAACAAAATTTGGCAGAGAAATTGTATAGGTAAAATTCATTGAAACTTCACCAAAAAAGAAATATGACATTTCTGTATAGTTTCTCACTTAGATGGTTTTTTCCACTTACAAAAGAAGGATAATAAATAAATAAATAAAATTGTCTTCTGTACAGTTTGTCTCAACTAATCTACGTAAGTCTCCTCCAATATGATTTATAGCCTATTCAAACGAGAAGTGAGATCTAAGAAAGCATCTTCCCTGCAAGGAATTGTGATACCACCCATTGGATGGTCATACCCGAATTCTTCCTCAGCTTGGCTCAACAATTCTTGAAATAAAGGTTGATTCAAGAATGAAATAGGAATCACGAACCGCTTCATTTTCTCTCCAGCATAGACTGCTAGATAGCCTTTTGGGACCTCCACAGCTTTGGAAGCTGCTTTGGTGACAGCAAAAGATGATCTTCTAATACCGGGTAAGCGGAAGCCCATTGTTTTTTGAGTTGAATTGCACAGAGAACAATACCAAAGAATGCAAGAGCTTGTGTGTGAAGAAATGCTTGAGTTCTTCGTGATTGGCTTGCCTTGCTTGAGAATGTCATTGTGAGTATATATAGATAGATATACTTCGAGTCTGTGTGAACCCGGTTCTCTGATGAACTCAATGGTTGGTGGGCAATTTGATGCTTGATGGGGTCTAGTGAGAGACAGGGGCTAATGAGGTGTCACATGATATTGCCTACATGATTTTAGTGAACGATTACTTTGAGAATTGAGAACTCATGCCAACCTGGTTGCACTTCAGAAAGAGACTTTACAGCCAATAAGCAAATAATTGCATAACCAATATAATGGCCTTCTGCTTGTGTTCCAGACAGGCTCAAAACATATACATTGGTTCTTCAAGTTAATGAACTACCACTTTCTGATAACTAATACAGTAAAAGAAATGTCTACTGTGGAGTGTTTATGCAGATCCGTTTCACCCTCCACGTGATAAAAGTGGTGCAAAAGGAGCATCCACTACATAGTCCCCACAACACGAGACTTGAATGTTGTGTAGACTGTTACTTGTAACTAAAAGATACCAAAATTAAAATTGGATTTATATTGATTTCTCAGTTTCTCTTACTAGATGAATATCCAGTTGATAGAACCAATCCAAAGTTTGAGTTTCATACATTCTTGATATGAATTGCTTAGATACAAGGCAATCTTTAAAGAGATTTCTCAAATAGCCTATAGGCTAGTAAATATAGATATTTTGGTTCCCAAATCACCTAGAGATTTATTTTTTCGATTTCCACTTGCACTATTTAGAGTGAGAAATTTAAAATTGTGGTGGAACTTCAGTTGATCTTAAAACACAAGTAGCTCTCAAACCTGAGAGAGAAAAACTGATCATTGAACTTTGGAAATTTAAGGCATGGCTATGATGCATGTAGCCAAATAGCGTTATGTGATTCATATAACTGATCCTACCTACTGGGATAAGTCTTTGCTGTTGTAAATACCCCAATGTCAATGTTCTTGTGGACCTACCTAGGCAGAGAAGGCACTTCATGTATGATCTGGGTCAATGCTCCTCAAAAATCTTAATTTCATATGTATAATCTTGAACATATTTTTAGTTTATAAGAAAAAATAATTTTAACTTCCCCCTGAGTATATTATCTTTCTGTATGTTCCTAACTCCTCAGAAATATACTCTTGCTCTGCCCTGACAAGTAATCTCATGTTCTGTTCCGGCTATCAAAATTTGTTAGTTCAGCCAAGTGTAGTTTTTCCTAGATCAAGCAGCCTTACTCATGATTTGAGATTTTGCTTTTATTTAAGGGACAAATCTACAATTAAACATTGTAACTATCGGACAGAAAACACAAAGAAGCCATTTGAATAATTCAATTCATTGTTATAATGCAAGAAAAGAGAGAGAGCATACTCTTGATTAGTCATTCTGATGTTAAGTCTATTCTACTGTACAAAAAGTTTCTACTAATCTATGTCAGTCTTCTAAAGTGTGAGATTTATACACATTCAAGCATGAAGTTATATGTTGGAAGCTATCTTCGCTGCAAGGAATTGTGAGGCCACCCATGGGATGATTATATCCAAACTCCTCTTCAGCTTGACTCAACAATTCTCGGAAAGATGGTTGGTTCAAGTATGATAGAGGAATCACAAACCGCTTCATTTTCTCTCCAACATAGACTGCAAAATAGCCCTTTGGCACATCCACCGCTTTAGAAGATATGTGGTTTCCAGCAAATAATGTCCTTCTCATGAGAGGTAAACGAAAACCCATTGTTATATTGATTGTGTTAGAGACTGGAGAAGAGAATGGTCTAAGAAAAGACTCTTAGTATAAACTTCTGAATTTTGAATGCTTCTGGATGTGAATGATTTGTGTTGATCCTAAATTCTCTTAGCAGCAGATATATATACATAGATCAAAGGATATGCAAGAAACCATAGGCTACTTGGATTATTGGTGAAAGAGAGCTATGAGTTGCTGTTATGGGACCAAATGAGAGACAAAGCATATGGTGTTGTCTTAGAGGACTTTCTACTGATTCAACGTAACATGTTATAGTAGATAACATAACTCAAGTCCCACCTTCTGGAACAGATTACCCCACTTAAAATGAAACATGTGCATATGTGAAAGAGAGAAACTAATTGATCATGTTGAAACTTCTTCATGGCAGCAGCAAACTTTGTTTATGCAAATTACACACCGTGTGTGCCTAGAATCTGATGTACATAAACAATGTGGTCCATGGTGCCTCGTGATCAAGTATTCAATGTTGGTTCTCTTATATCCAAGCGCTGTTTCAGAGCTGGCAATCAACTATGGTCAATTCTCAAGGTTTACAGGTTATTTATTGCTACTTACATATTTTATATATCTTCTTCAGAGAAACACGGGTGATGTCTGAAGCATGTCTACCATTGAAACAGCTACTGCTCAATGAATGAACAAGCATTACATTTCACCACTGCTGATGTATCTAAGTTCAAGTAGGTAAATATGTTGGCCATTACCTCAGATGGTGGGGTATGGTATACACTCACATTTATCTTCCTAATCCTTGAAATAAATCTCCAAGACAACACCATGTGATTCCTTGTCCCTCAATAGAACTGTTGTAAGAAAATCACTCACGGAGGAATTGGAATATTGCAGATGCAGATGACTCATGAGCAACTATATATATACACTATTTTTTGGGCTCAAGCAACACAATTCATTTACATCCTCAAGCATCAGAATTCAAATATTTCTTTCTCATACAACCCTCTTGACAATACTCAGAATACTATTTGTTGTAGAGCAGAAAATACAATGGGTTTCCGCATACCAGGTATTATTAGACAGCCATCATTTTCTGCTGACAAAGCAAACAAGGGACTTGAAGTCCCAAAAGGCCATCTTGCAGTGTATGTTGGAGATAAGATGAGGCGGTTTGTGATTCCAGTATCTTTCTTAAATCAAGCCTCTTTTCAAGAATTGCTAAGTCGAGCAGAAGAAGAGTTTGGATATGATCATCCAGCTGGCGGCCTTACAATTCCATGCAAAGAGGATGAGTTTCTAAATCATGTTATAATGGTGCTCGGATAGACTAGTTTAGAAAAATTTGTAGAGAAGGAACTTACTTTTATTATGAATTTTGTTATGCTGTATTTTTCCTTGTATAATCCAACTGAAGTTGGAAATTTTGACATGAATGACAATGCTAACAGAACATATTGCAAACCCACTTCTTTGCTTTTCTCCAATATATTTTGATACGTATAAATGCTATAGTGTCAGTATCAAATCTCAGTGGACATACACCAGTCAATCTATTATCTTTTGGTAGGGATAAAATGCAGTTAATATTTTGGAGATATTAGCCAAACTTTGTAATAGGCCTTTTGATTACAGCAGTTCTATTGCATTTCATCTTATGTTTTTGAACTTCACATGGAGAGATACAACTCATGAAATTCAAGAAAAGAAAATACTTAACTAGTGCTAGCACATTATCCACATCAAGAGAAAATGATTTATTTTAGTTCAGTTAGCAGTGGCACAATCTCAAGATATCTATATCCACTTGAAGTTAAAAGAATGTGTATGAATTTGAAACCCTTTCAAGTCTTGATATTGGGCTTTAAATTTGGACCCCCAATGCAAAACTGGATAGGTTTTCTCTTCTTGCACGCCATTATCACTAACTACACCCCCATTTCAACTCAAAAAAGACTATCATACCCTCCTTTACTGTCACCATCACCACTGTTGCTGCCTTCATTGGGACTGTTGCACCATTCTCACCGTAGATGAAGACGAAAAGAGAGAGAAAGCTCATTCCAGAAAAAACTCATTTCATATGTTTTGGAAAACTTGCTCTGAAAAGCTCATTCCAGAAAACTCATTCCGGACTGTATGATATATGATTTGGAAAGCTTATTCTTAGAATTTCTTTTTTAGAAAATTTGTTCCAAAATGTATTCTATACATTTTAAAAATTTGTTCTAGAAATCCTTTTCCAGAAATTCTGTTCTGGAAAACCTATTCTGTAAACATGTTTCAAAAATTTTGAAAAACATGTTCTGGAAGATTTTCAGAATAAGTAATAGTGATACTTTCCAGCCTAATTTTTTGCCAGCTCGAGAAAAGTTAAGGAACTTCATTGACTACAAGTTTCTATTGTTTAGAAAAATTATATAGCAAAAAATACTACACACTAGAATCAATTTTTGGTGGAAGATTAAAAAAAAAACAGAAACTATGTTTGTGAGATTATTATGGGAGGGCAAAAGGTGTGCCAATTGAATTATAATGTATTACTCAAAAATGCAAACTTTCTTTCACATTCCTTGTCGATTTTGTGTCTTCCATTCCTAATAATGTTGAGCTATTAGAACTGTTACACAAATAGAACATAGTCATGGGTGAACCGATTAACATGCTGTTTTATGGTTAACTGTAAGTACTCTATTGTTACATAAAATGTTAAAGTATTTGGCGTTCCAAAAATCGGGTCCAGTAGTGCAATAGTGGGAGTATTTCACGTGCAGTGGTTGAAAACAACTTTTGTGCAATCACATGGACGATTTGAGTTTTCAATTGAGTGGCTCTATTATTGGAATGCTTTATGAATTCAATAGAGAATGAACAGGTACAAAGAGATTGAAGTGAAGCTGAACTAACTAACCAAGCAATTCTTCATTTCCCATAACTGTTGTAAAATCTGCATTATCTGATGTACTTCACACTACATTGGTCTAATCAACTTGCATAAGAAGCACTTTGCCACACCGAATTTGCCTTTTACTATAGTTTACTTACACGAAACAATGCAAACTTCTACTGTGAAAGTTGCGTTTCATGTGAATTCGAGTTGAAGAGGAAGGTAAACTAAAAGGAGATAAGAGAAGCAATTGTTGCAGTTTATGAAACTGTATAAACCAAAGTTATCATCCTTGGTTTAGCAAAACAACAAATATGTAGAGGGTCTAATGCACGGAACCAACCTTCTACCAAATAATTGAAACCTTTTTTTGGCTTTTGTTTCAAATAATGACGTAGTGCTCACCCATTTATCATTGAACTTGCTGATTATATTTGTAAATGATGTCGGTAATATTATATATGCTTATATAATTTATAAAGATATCGTTTTTAATTCATTGTTAATGTAAAATTTACATAATCAACTAATGAAAAAAGTGATAACAATTTTTACAATAAGTTAAATAAATTATTGTTGAAAATCTAAATGTAACTTTAAATTTTACATTAAATAAAAAATAGAAAATTAAACATTATTCAGACATAATGTATTGTCTTAACACTTTGATCAAAAGTGGTGTCTATTCTTTTAGATGAGTGGGATTCTAATCTCACTATGAAGTAAGATTTCAAATATAATTAGATAATAATATAGAAAATCACACTCACATAAAAAAAAATGATTTTTAGTCTGTTCACCATTTGGTTTCAAAAGAACAAAATCAAACTCCATAATGGGTCATTGAATAGAGGCTGATCTGGTTTAGAAATGAAGTTTTTGTGCTTGAATTAGTCCAACATATTAGGTAGGTGAGAAAGGGAAGGTCGTATTTCATTATAGATTTGACATTGTATCTACTATTTAGGATGGGATTTTTAAAAGGGGTATTAAGTTTATGAGATGAAGTCAATTTGGACCAAATTAAACAAAGGATTAACTTAACCTAATCCTGAAATTATGTGAAGGAAGTAGATAGGCCTATCTATTATCAGTTTTGTCACAACAGAAGCTGTCTGGTGATGACAAGAAACTGCCAGTAAAGAGCATCAGTCTAAATTCAAAGCTCCATTTAATAGGTCTGACCAGTTCAACATATTTTCCAATTCATGTTGGCATTTCATGTCAAGAACGTGCCTAAGAATAAAAAGGGCCAAAGCATTATTCGTTCAAAGCATGAAATAATAATCAACAAGTAGTACAAGTTTCAACTAGTACCACACTTTTTTTTCTGGCTCCAAAATTCAGTGGGTCCTCATGTTCTGGTCTGGATTAGGCACACTCATGTGAACATACCCCAAGTCCTTCACCTGACATGTTTCTGAACATTCCTCATATCATAATATCATACTTATCAGTATTTAGAAATTAGTGCATGGCTTCACTTCACCGCTATATATACATGTCTGCATTTTCTTCTGATACCAATTCGAGCCATAAAACATTTTATCACTTCTTTAGACTTTGGTTCATATCTATCCTTCTGCATCATGAAGACTGGTAACAGATTTGTGGGAATAGCTAATGCCAAGCAGAAACTTCAGAGAACTCTTTCACAGAGAATCAAAATGGCTTCTGCTGTTGCTGATGTTCCAAAAGGTCACTTGGCAGTGTACGTTGGAGAGAACCATAAGAGGTTTGTGATTCCAATATCTTACCTAAGCCACCCTTTGTTCAGAGACTTGTTGGATTGGGCTGAAGAAGAATTCGGATTCAACCATCCAATGGGTGGTCTCACTATTCCATGCACTGAACATTACTTCATTACTCTAACTTCTTCCCTTAGTTAATTACTTGTTCAAAAGCCTGCAATGGTTTCATCAATTTGGCCAATTGAACATTGGCTATTTTCATTTTCCTAGTTCATAGACAGATAGGAGCAATAATATCTGGTCTCGTCCATTCATTTTGTTCTGGAGATTCTCCTTAATCCAATTGCATCACAACCGATGCCTTCAAATTTTGTACATATATCTCTCTGGCATTGAGTTCTAGCAAATTTATGATTCCAAATGTTACTCTGAAAATTGTTGAGTATTGGGCTCCAACGGATAACAAAGGCCTTTGAATATACTGGTTTATTTTAGAGTAAAGTGTTCGACTTTTTCCACAGTTAGATTCATCACTGTCATATCATTTCCTTCATTCTTCACTAAAATTAAATCAGCACAGCAATAACATCTATACACTGTTAATTGGAGTGGAGAACAGCAACATGAGTATACAGTTAACAAAGTAAATTGTTTTAAAATGACAGTTATTTTATTGAAATCTTTTTGGCATTAATATGTACTATAGAGAGTAGAGAATATTGCTTTTTCCTTGTAACTTATAAAGGTTGTGTTCTGTGTAAAAGAATTATTACGGTGAAAACATGAACAGAAAAGATAACTCGTGTTAGCCCTTAACCCCTAACTTCATAAACAAGAATGTCACTGGCCATTTGGCTTATTTACTAGAAAATATTGCTAAAACTATGGACAGATTAAAAACGATTGAATGTTTAAAAGAAAAATATTATTAATTGAATGTTTTTAAAACTATCAACATATTGGAAATGAATTAAATACTAGAATCAAACTTTAAATTAAGTACTATAAGCCAGCCTTTTACAAGTTTATTGGTTGTAACACAATGTTTCAAAAAGTAATTCTTTTATTCGTCCTACTATCTTAAAAAAAAAAAATTGGATATTGGAATTTGCATATCATTTCCACAACCATTTACTTTGAAAATACTTGTCAATATAAAGTAAAATACATTCAACAAGAGTATATTCTTTCATTAATCTTTGTTACTCATATGATTAGAAGACATATATCACTTATGTCAAATTATATGTAGACAATTTTTTTTATGTTTCTCAATAAAGTAATTGATTATTTATATCACTGTTATAAGAGTTTTTTCTCCAAGTCTAAAATTTGGAAACTCTTTACCTAATAATTTCATCTTGTTAATTAACAATGTTCAACATTTTGTTTGAGTGTTCTTTAATTCTCTTAGACTCTTTCATTATGTACAGTTCAAATTATCAAATTAGAATTTTCATATCTCAACTCCTCTAGTTTTCTTCTCCTTTCAAATCATTTTAAATACTTTTATAGGTGACTTTAAGGTCATGATTCTGGTGAAGATCGTTTGTGAAACACCAATAAATATAGCTTTTCTAAATAAGTTTACATTCTTATAACTCATAAATCATAGAGTAATTAGAAAAACTTTTCTCCTTTCATTCTATTTGAATTGTGAGATTTTAAAAATACAATGTTATATAAAAGAAGTTGTTATTTATTTTATTCGTCTGCTTTATATATAGAATAAAAATGTAAGGGAATATCAAATATTAATCTATGTCTCAATCTTACTTTTTTAAATCCAAATAATAAATTTATATATTTTTATTTTTATATAAAAAAAAATATCTCCAAAAACTAAAAGATTTTTTTAAAAAATAATTTAAATGAGAAAGTATGAAGCAAATATTTTCAACACTTTAGACTGTTTTTAACCTTAAAAATGTAAAATTGAAACTAAAGGAAAAAGGGTAGGAAAGGTGTTGAGAAGTTTGATTTAGAAAATGCATTGCATTTGGCATTACATGTGTGGATCATATGGTGTTTTCTTGGTACATATATGCATCATTGTGTTTATGGTATGCAATGTTTTGCTAAGTATCTATCTAATTTAACAATGTATCATACATAGTAAGTTGGAGTGTTAGGGTGCAAGTTCCGTAAAGTGGGCAACTAGGACATTGCAACTTCCCATCTTCCATCACAACCAAAAACAATACCATTATTTTCATCATAATCACATGCCACTTTTTTTTAAGATAATCTTTAAAAATCTTACTAAAGTCACAAATATAATTTTAACTAAATTACATATAAACTTAATTAAGTTTCAATTTTTTTTATAAATTTAAATATTTTTAATTGGATCTTTATTAAATTTTCTATGTAATAGGTACTTGAAATTTGTATACCTTTAACTATGGTTTAATTATTTTTTTTTTGTAATTAAGTTATTTGATTAATATATTGTACTGTCATCTTGTTTTTTTTATTTATGTTGGTGTATTAAAAAGTGTAAAGTTTTATAATTAATATTAAATAATATTATATAATAAAAATCACTTGTTTTATTTAGTCGTAATATTATTTTATATTAATTGCAAAAATTTACAAACAACATTTATATCACTCAATTAATAAAAAAATAAATAACAATAACTTCATTAAATAGTATAAAAATTTTAAATACTAAATAGACAAAAAATAATTAAAAATAAATAGAAAATAGTCAAATATATATAAGAAGTTAAAGTTTAATTAAGTCTTAATAATTATATATATATATATATATATATATATATAAAAAGAAATCGAAAAAAAAAATTGAAATTTGGTGGTATTTATACATTACAAATATTGCAATTATTCTTTCATGTGAAATCTTTGAATAAAAATTCATCTGAAAATTTAAATTTATATAAAGTCTAACGAAATTATTTAAATTCATAAACTCTTTTAAAAGATATAGCTATTTGTATTTTATAAACTTGAATGTGAAATCAAATTTTGTTTTTTTCTTAATTTTGATCCAATTTTATGTATAAATTTTAAAAATAAATAAATATAATTTTCTTAACCCAATAACATTAATTACATTTATTTTACATATTAAATACTTATATTTAAGCTAAAACATGTTAAGAGATATAAATAATTCAAAAATCAATCTAAAATATTATTTAACACAATTGAATTAATATAATTATATTTACTATTTTTAAAAAACATATAAACTAAACTAAATATATTAAAGTTTGAAAATCAAACTCTATCAAAGTCAAGAACAATAATAAATTTTAATTTTGTGTCAGAATTTAAAAATTAAATATATATTTAACATATTTTAAATAATAGTCTACTTTACATTTTTACTGCTTACTCTAGTCCAATTTATACATACGGAATTGTGCATGATTTTGGAATCAGTGTTGAAAGATGGACTGAATTTTGAGGCCAAAGTTTAGAAATTACGTCCGAAAAGATAACTTTGCAGTGTGAGTGCGAAATTAGAAATACAAAAAAACTGTTTCTGGTCCGATATGGTTGAGTCGAGCTCAAGAAGAGTTTCGGTTTCATCACGTGATTCCATGTGCCATCTCTTATTTTCTTAATCTCCTCTCTCTCTCTTCATTCATTAATAGTCTAGGTAGTTGCCCAATTTGAATTGTGTAAGTAAATAGATTATAAATAATAAATTAAAAAAAATATAATATACCATGAGTAAAGCGGGTTTGATGGATTCACCAGGTGATAAAAAAAATATAATATATATATTTGAGAGTTTTGAATGGATACAAAACTACACAAGATGACACAGAATCATTAATTACACATACATAAGATTGTTTCAGCCAAATTGTGGAACAGACCGAATGATCGTCCTAGGTGTTTAAGAAGGAGCAGTGAATTTGAAGCATAGGAAAATATGTCCAATTTATGTGTCTGGTCCTCTGTACAGGCACAAAGACAACAACTCTAACGTTTGCACAATAAATTGTCTTTCATAATATTAACATTATTTGGCCAAAAACCATACACTCTAGTATTTCAATTGACTGTCCAATGAAATTTATTCATCATTTATTAATCTACTATTTATAGGTAAATATCAATATTGGGGCTTAATTTCATGCCTAGTGGGTGGGTTCAATGTCGATTTTGGCCCAACCTAACCCACCTTATCCCAATTACGCTACTTTCACGGGATGTGTTACATTCAAGACATTCATTCCAACAGGAAAACTTCGCAATCACTTTTTTTTTTTTATTTAAATTTTTATTACTGATTTTTCAAATGATTTATTAAAAGACAATAAAACCACAAAATTATTCATTATAATAAATAATTAAATATATTTTTCATCTTCAAACTATTATAAAAATTTATGTTTATAAACTAAATTATATGTATTAACTGAAAGCTTATTCTGGAAATATTAACACCAAATGATTCGGTAAAAAGCTTATTCTGGAAGGTATCACATATATTTTGAAAAAGTGGTTCTGAAATCTCGAATAATTTAAAAAATTTGTTCCAAAAAACTTGTTTCGGAAAACACGTTCCACAATACATCTCATTTGTTCTGGAAATCATGTTTTGGAAATTCTAGAAAACATGTCCAGTCCAAACAAGTAATCTGAAAGTCATCTGTATGAACGATAAAATGGTCATTTTAAGAATAATGAGAATGCAGTTAGAAATTATGGGATGTAAGAAGCAGAAACCTCAATTCTACCAAACCTTTACCCCCACATAGCCCAACCCATGTTCAAGAAAATGGAAAAGAATAGATATCTGACTTCTTCGTGTACCCACAATTTTCTTCTCTTGCACTCCCAAATTTACTATAGTGAAAGGTCAATTTTGGGATATAGAAAATTTTGGAAGTGCAAGAAGAAAAGTATGGAGTGCAGGGAGAAGCTGGGATGTCTGGAAAGGCAGCAGAATGAATAGGGTATTGAAAGCGGAAGAAGAAAAGCTAACAAACAAACACCGCTATTTTGGGACCTACAAGGTTAAGGATTAATAAATTATAGTGTTATGGCCATACAAGAAAGATTCATATCTTTTGTGAATAGTGATTATAAATCTAATGTTGTGTTTCATAGTTAAGGTTGTGAGGTCAGGACCAAACCCTAACAGCAATGCCGGTGCCCATATACTTTTTTTCATTTTATGATTGTGTGCCATGCAACAAATCTTTACATGATTACGAACTTTCACAAAACTTCACTCCTATTTCCATTATGCTTCTTTCTTCACTGCCTCGAAATTTAATATTCATTCTTACAAGAATTTGATTTCCATGTCTTGCAAGTAATTTTAATGTTAGAATGACAAACTAACTGAGTATTCATTTTCTGTATAAATATCAAATTATTGCTAAAATATTAAACATGAATATGAATCATATATTCAACAGAGACGAGAAAGTTGAATATGATTAAAAAAAAAAGAATCTTAAAAGATATGTTTTAATTTATGATTGAGATACATGTTAAAGGATTAACTTTAAATTTAATTTAATGTTATAAAATCAACATAAAATAAAATTTACATTCATTTATATATTTTAAATTAATTTTATTTTTAGTCTATACAAAATTTTTAATAAATACTATAAAAGAATAAAGACAGATAAATTTATTATAATTTTAAATCGAAAATGATATCTTTATGTAAAATGTAAAGTAAATTAATATTTCATTAATGTTATGTCTTTTAAATTTTCTTTTAAAGCACCTTATAAATTAGATGGTCTCAAGGTTTAGCCAAAATTTTCTTCCATATCAACTTTTAAGAAGTAATATTTCAACTTTTTAAACTTTTTTTTTTCTTCATAAGCGTGTAAGAAAAAATGAAAAGTAGAGAATTAGGAAAAGAAATTTTCACAACTGTTTCTTATTTTTTAAACGTAACCCAAAATATAAATTCTCTCAAACAATATTTCGTTATCTAAGTGACATCATCGAGATTCAAACTAAATTTTATCTAATTATTAAAAAAAATACAAATTGTTACCACTTGTTTGGATCAATACTGGTAACATTGTTTGATTTTTGAAAAATTGTTTTTTCTTTGAAATCATGTGATATGATTGATAGTTATTTCCAATTAATTGGAGGTGTTACAATGAATTTAAAGTTTAGTTTAAAATTAATTGGAAATCCCGTTGTTTTCAGAACCTAAATACTAGAATTGTGATTTGAAACCAATTTTGATTTGACAATTTTGAATTGAAATTACATTGTATATTTTGGATTTGACGTTTCGAACATAGTCTTATTAATATTTTTGTCACGAGGAACCAAACTTGTTAAATAAAATGTCTTTTTAGTGATACGTTTCGATCTATATGTTTGTGGTGTCATTTTTTGTGTGTGTTAAATGGTATGTGATGCCATAATTGAGTACACATACATAGGCTAATAGGTTTATGTTTTTTTTGGTAAATAGGCTAACAACATATCTAAGGCGTAGGGTATGCAAATCAACGTTGTAATGACTACTCGACAATAAAAACTAACTAACCCAAACCTATCCTTTCATTTTTACATATCATTATTGTACTTTATTTTTAAAATATATTCAAAAACATATTAAAACATCAAAGTGATATAGTACATCAATATATTTCGAAGTCAAAGTAAAAATAAAAAATAAAAAATTGAAAAGTATTTGTTATTTCATCATATATTTGTTAATTAACATAAGCTTTCAAGTAGGAATATAGGGTTGTAAACATTTAATTGTGTCTTATAAATGATAATAAATTTTAAATGCTTTATAATTAATATCAATGCATTGATTCTGCTTTCACATTACGTGTATTCATAAATTAAATGTTTATCTTTAAAACTTGTCATTTCACTCAATTTCATTAAACAATATATTTCTTGCAATAATTATCAATGTTGAGTAATTGAGAAATGAAATTTCATTATAAATGGCTAATTAAGTTTTTTTTATGGATATTACTTATCAACTAAATTGTCAAAGATAATAATTTCATATTTAGTTTATTTTTTATAATTTTCTAAGGGAAACACTTGCCCTTTCTAATTATGTATCCATATTTTTCTAATTTAAATAATACGATTTAAAAATAATAATTTGAAAACTAAGAAAAGCACGTGTTAATTTTTTGGAGTGAAAAAAAATAAAAAATTATACTTGAGGAGAGTATTTATATATTTTATTAAATAAAAAATGTTTTTCTTCTATTAAAAAATTTAAATTATTTAATTTAAATTTATAATTCAATTAGTTTTCTTATTTTAAATTTTTAACATTTCTTTTATTGAAGATGAAATTATTTAATAAGAAATGACTTAAAAAAGTACTTAGTTGTAGTTGGTCTGTTATGGAATTAGTTGTAGGTTTTTGGTAATGTTAATGTTTTTTGCTAAGAAGATGTACTGGTTCAGATGTTAAATCTATTGGTTAAGATGTTTAATGTACTGGTTGATATGTTTAATGAAAATGATATTTTGGAAAGCATGAGTTCAATTCTTCTTTCTGTTGGCAACAATTTCCTGTATTGGCACTTGATTGTAAAACAATATTTAAGAAAGTGCTATATTGGCACCTGATTGAAGAAGTAAAACATGATATATCAAAGTTGTATATTGGCACCTGATCAAAGAAGTAAAACAGTAATTGTACTGATATATTGGGATCTGAATACATAACTGAATAAGTAAATAGCCACATGAATTTGATAACTAAAGATTTTTATATAAATACCAAAAGGTAATCATTCATTGTTCATACAGCTAGCAATGTATAGGATAATATGGGCTATTACATATTGAAACATGAACCATTCTTTATAAGACATGTCTGTAAAATGGTAAACATCAAAATCTGCCCTATTACATTTGCTACCACTAAAACATATAACAATCTTCAAGTGTTATTTGTATCTGCTCCATCTGGTTGACCCTGAGGCAATGTACTGGATTGTCCTTTTTCCTGACCCTAAGGCAATGTACTGGGTTCTCCCTCTTCCTACCGTTTGCTTCTTTTGGGGCAATTTCTTTTGTTGTGACCCACATCCCTACAGATGGTACATCTCTTTAGTAAGCCTCCTTTTGACATTTTGGTGGTACTTTTCTTCAACTCTCATTGCTCTAATCTCCTTTTCTTCTTAGGACGACCAGGCAGCTGTCTTTTTGGTGGAGGCAAGACATCTGGACATTGGGTGACCTCCCATAGATGTTTTCCATTAATGGGATATATAATGGAGGAATACATCTCTTCATAGGTTGACTTTTTAAACCATACAGGTAGGTAGTCCTCTGCATCTAGGTTGAGAAACCTCATTGTTGTCAATGCATGCACACAAGGAATTCCACTGATGCTCCACTTCCTGCAGGAACATGTATATTTATCTATATCAACCACAAAGTTGTCCCCACTTTGGGACACATGTCTGATTTCAAAAAGCTTGTGTGCAGACCAGCTATCAACATAAACAAACATTAATTATATATGAAATCTGGGTAAACATAAACAAGTGTATACAGATGTAATAGTTATTGGATACCTGGGAATCCAATTCTTTGTTTGTAGTGCCTCTTTCTGTAGTCTACTCAGAATTTTAGGACAATTTGCTGACTTAAACGAAGTTACCCTTGACCTATTAGTGGCCCATCTCTTCATCATGTATAATCTGATGTCCTCCAACATTGAAATTATAGGTTTTGTCCTTGTATTTACCATAACACTATTAAAAGCTTCTGACATGTTATTTACCAAGGTATCACATTGAGTTGTGGTTGTGAACCTTGATCTCGACCAAAACCTTCAAGGAATATATAAGTCATACAATTAAAAATGAAAACTCAAAACTGAAAACTTAAGTAATGTTAAGTTATATAATCTGAATATTATGTGAACTTAGGTTGGCAAACCTTGGAGGAATTGCTATCAAATGTCTAAAAGCATCTCCGTTCACTTCTTTCATATTTCTCATCTCATTCTCCCATTGTTGTGGGTGGGTTGCTGTAGCTGCCCTCCACATCATCCAAGTCACCAACTTTTATTCTGTAAGGCTCACCATGTAACGTATCACCCTCACCATCCTGTGCTTGTATCCTATCAGCCTCAACTTCAACTTCAACTTCTTCTGCCCTATCAACCTCAATATTATCAGCCTCAACTTCAACTTCACCTGCTTCTGCCCTATCAGCCTCAATACTATCAGCCTCAACTTCAACTTCAGCTATTTCTGCTCTATCAACCTCAATACTAGGAGTCTCAAGTTCAACTTCAGCTGCCTCTGTCCTCTGAACATCATTTTCATCAACCTCTATCATCTCAGCCTGAACTTCAAGTCCATCTTCAACATGAATTTGCATAGCATCAACTTCCTCAGGCTCTATCCTTTGTTGTTGCACTTCATATGTCATTGTCCCCTCATCCAACTCTTATCTCACACCATCCTCTATACCCTCAGGCAATTGTGCACCCTCACCACCCTCCTCTATACCCTCAGCAAATGGTGCAACTTCCTTACCTCCTTCATCAACGTTATACTCAATCATGTCAATGACTTCAGCCTCAGACACATTGTGAACAACATACAAATGAACTCGTCCATTTAAGTGAGCTAAAGTGACCATTTGCATGGCACCTACGTCATTAGTCAATGCTTCTAGCCTATCATCTAAGACAGGACCACAACCAACAGAATACCACAACTCCTTAAAACCATCGTACCCAAGACTTTTGACTACACTCACTACCACAAAATAACTTCATACGTCAGGATCAAAATACAGTGTCTCAATTTTCCCTTCATACTTTAAGCAGCCCTCATTCACGAACTTTCCCCCATGGTGAATAACTACTTGTATATGGTCCATCACTCACAACACCGTAAACAATATTTTACACCTACCAATAACCCTAAAAGGACAAAAGACACCGCTTATTAAAGTGATAATGACAAAAGAAACTAAGTATAACTATGGGGGACATGGGGGACCACAAGCGCAAACAAAATACACCACATTTTCAGACAACCCAAACCCCACATTAAAAAAGGCATCCCCAGATAACAACAAAAACAATCACAATCCAATATTAAATTCATAGGTAAGTAAAGTACACATACTTACCTTCCAGCAAATTCAACTCCAACCACTTGACGAACACGTAGAACGAAGTCGCGATTCAAGTCGAAATAGGGAATGCCCAACCTCCACAGCCCAAATCAAGTATGTATCGTCTCCACTAACGAATGATAATGAACTTACAATGCACTCCTCTCAGATTCCTCTCACGGTTCTAATGTAATTGAATCTCAATTGCTTTTCGATTTAATTGAACCCTAATTCCCTTTTTTATTTAACTGAACCCTAATTCCCTTTTTTATTTAACTGAATCCTAATTCCCTTTTTAATTACAATTTAGTATATAATGGTCATTACCAATTTTTAATCAATGCTAAAACGTCACGTTTCACTCAGTTTCCTGTCACGTTTCGCCTGATAGTTAAACATTGAACACGTCATCTACCCACCTCTGCACAATTTTAACACCGTTAACGATTTTTAACGGCAGGGACTAATTTGTTTAAAATTAGAACTTATAAAGACTCAATTGAAAAAATTTAAAAGAAAGAGACCAAATTAAAAATACCTAACAAAAATAGATACGCCTAAATGATTTAAACCTATATATAAATAAACTTTTAGGTTGATCGAATAAAGTAATAGAATAATACTGATAAAAATACGTATGATTGTACCTTTGCCGCGTTATATGTGTACGTAAAAAGCTGAAAGCATATCTACGAGGGTGGGACCTCATAAATAGGTTTAATGGCTACTCAACAATTAAAACTAACTGCAAAACATCTCATCAGAACAAACAAAATAACCTAAAAGCCAGAAAAATATATATATATAACCGAAGTGTTAATGCTTTTGCTGTTCTGATGAGATTCTTAAACTTCCATGTTTGCTTATTATCCTTAATATCCGAATCTTGTCGGTTCACTGATAAACTCTCACATCTCTGAGAATGGTGTGTGTGTGTTCATCTTTTTTTCTTTTTTTCTTTTTCTGCTTTTAGAAATTATGAGGAAGAAGATGGTATCAGTAGATTTATAATGGACCACGACACCTTAGTTCTGAGTATTTATTGTAGCGTGTGTCGGTTTATTAAGGTTGTGTTGGTAGGTTATTTTGACTTGGTAGTGATAAAATAAGCAGAAAATGCAATGAACATTCTATTAAGGAAAATGTAGGTGTATGAAAGACAGAAGTAACAGAAGATAAAGTTTTGGTTGGAGAAAAGGTTGAATAATGCTATGGATGTGAGTGAAGTTAGAGTTAATGCATGGCCACGTTATCACCATTCTTGCCCTCCTCGTGTTTCCTCCATAAATAATGGAAGAAAAAGGAAAGGCAAATTTTGTTGCTCTTTTTAAGTAATAAGTATTTTGAGTGAAGGGAGATTTTTTGTAATTTTATAAAATAAATTACATAAATCGATTTGTAATTTTTATTAGAATATATAATTATTCGAGTTTCTGATTTTTGTTACAAAAGTTGTATTAAAAATTGTAACTTTTTTACAAAAAGAAAAAGTTTATAGTAGAAAAAATGTATATGTATTAATTAATTTTGTTGAATATGTGTGAATATATATCTTATAATGTCGGTAAAGTTATTGTATATGTTTTTATTTATGAGTTTACTTGTAATTTAATAGATTCTTTTTCTTTGATTAAACATGTCTTTGTGTTTTAAAAAATTATATTTTGTCTTTAAAACAAATTATATATTTATTTCGAGTTTTATTTTATAAAAATCATATAAAATATTTTCTCAATGGTAAACTATAATATAGTGTTTGTATAATATATAATATAAATTGAATGGTTAACATCAACTGTCAATCAAGTTAAATGTTAAACCGTAATTAGATTAACATTTAAGTTATTATTGGACCAATAATTCAACAAATGATAAAATAATCAAAAATATTAATAAATTTTAACCAAATTAAAAGTAAGTTTATTTTTATTTTATTAAATTTATGCTAGTTTAAAATCCATCAAATGACTTATAAATATAAAGGTCAAAAGTCAAATAAGTTATAACAGATTCAAAATATTCAATTGTGATACACATTTCAGTTTCAAACTTTAAAGAGTAAAGCGAAATATCGGAAAACATGAAAATTACGTCAGAATCATTAATCAAATATATATGTTCATTGTATGATTCATTGTTTAAAGAATTTTACATATTTTTCATAGAATGAAAAAAAAAAAGAAATTTATCCGAAACTTAACGAATCTCGGTGGAGTGAAGAGAGACAGTGATAGACAGTTATCGTTTTCAGAGTACTGCACTTTGATACAAAAAAATAGTATGTAGTGATTAGAAGAGAATGGTGAAAAGAATTCTCCAATGGAACTTAGCTGGCTCATGAACCAAACCAAACAGTGAGAACACTTTGACGTGCATTTTAGCTTCTACTTCAACAAAACCATGTGACTCTTTCTTCAACATTATTACGAACTGGGACCCTCTCGTTTGCTATGAGTTGGACATCCTCCTATAAATAACACACCACCCACTCTTCACTTTCTCAACACCACCAAACACAACCAACAACCTTCGATCGATGGGTATTCGTTTGCCGTTTATGGTTAATGCAAAACACACGTCGTTGAAGTCGAACAATGTTCCAAAGGGTCACGTTGCAGTTTACGTGGGAGATGTCGAAAAGAAGAGGTTCGTGGTGCCGATATCGTATTTGAAGCACCCTTTGTTTCTTGATTTGCTGAACCGAGCAGAAGAAGAGTTTGGGTTCAACCATCCCATGGGAGGCCTCACAATTCCTTGCAAGGAAGAAGCTTTCGTCAATCTCACTTCTCAAATGCGTGCCTTCTGAGACAGACACCATTGTTACGTACTACGTAGTACTATATATTAGTTGACTGCATTTTAACTCACTCACCATTGTTACTATTATTATGATTGTGTTCAAACTTATGAGTTAACTCTGTCTGGAGAATCAAAATTGATGGCCTATGGCCTTGGCAATTGTAACTACTTCTTCTTCCTGCAAACCTCACTTCCATTTATTTATTGTTTGGAACCTTTGTTTTTCGACTTCATAGTTCAGTTGCAAGCTGCTGGAGTTAATACGGAATAAACAAGTTTAATTAACTATTCGGGTTATTAAATATGTTTGTGTTTTTTTATTATGTACATTCTTCAAGTTTAAACTTTAAAGGTTTTGACTTAAACCTTCGTAATATTTCAAATTGGATTTTCTTTCGTGGTGTAAAAAACACACAAAATTGTTAAAGTGGAGAAATAAACATAAGAAGTAAATGGTAGAAGAAAAAAAATTAAAGAGACAAATACGTAAGAGGGGATGAAAAACTTGTCCAGGAAATAGTATATAGTATAGTTTTTTTACAATGGTATTTAATTTAAAATTTCATATAATTTTAAAGTATTTGTCTTAAAAGTCGCACTAACAATATTTTTATTGATCAATAATTTTTCTTACACGGTACAAAAACGAAACTCAAAATTTATTTATATATAGAGTAATAACAATTATTTTATATAAATATATATAATAAGTTTTAATTTCATCTCAAAATTACTTAAATAATTTATTTTTTGTTTAGATACCTTAATTTGGTTGTTTTCTAAAGGTTATTTAGACAGTCTCGACCGACTAAAATTCATTTTTCATACTTTTAAAATTAATATTCTAAAAACAATTTTACTACATAAGATGGTGTTGGGTTATTGGGCTCCCTTCTTATGTGGAGAATAGGCCCAAATAGTGTGGTCCATTATGTCTCATTAGGTTAAAATGAGATGGGTCAGATTAGTAGAGGATAAGAGAGTCATTTGAAGAGAGACAAAAGCCAAGTGAGAGAAAAAGAAAGAGAGAAAGCCATTCCCGCAAAACCCTAAACCTGCACTGGTGTTTTCGTCGTTGTGAAGTCGTTCACCGTTGGATCGAGCTGATATTTGGACAGTAGGTTCCAAACATATGATTCTTCATTCTGACCGTTCGGATCGTCAATCGGAGGTCTAGATTGGGAGAAATTGGTCCCGCACCAGCAGTCCTGTTTTGGAGAATTTTCATTTTCTTTGTTCTCATTTGTAAGCATTTGTGCTTAGTTAATTTGGCTTATTAAAAATACCTTTTGGTATTATTATTGGAGACTCTTTTGTACCCTATTATTGATCATAGTGGATTTTTTCATTGGTCTGGACGACTCGTGGTTTTTACCCTTACATTGAGGGGTTTTTCACGTTAAAAATTGTTGGTGTCTCTTTGTGCTTTGGATTCTATTCTTGTTCTATTTGTTTGGTGCTCCTCGCAGATTCTCGCAAGAAGGAGGATTGAATTTCCGCTGCGTTATAACTTTTTGACAAATTGTTATATTTGTTTTTGGCCCTTTCCCATCAGATGGTTTATGGTTAAATAGCAGCATCGTTTAAACCGTTAATATATGCAGTATTTAGTCATATTTTAGTTTCCTTTGTCCTTGTTTTAAGGAGATTGTTTATTGAAAGGGTATAAAAACATAATAAAAATACATCATTGATAAAACTAAAAAATACTTTGAAATATATGTTACAAATGAAAGAATCAATATATAATTATAGAATAAAAAGTAGTTAAATTTAATGTTTTGTGAATCTTTCTAATATATTAAATTCAAATGTTAAGTTTGACCGTACTATATCAAAGAGCTTGTTTTTATTAACAAATATTATTTCACATATATATATATATATATATATATATATATATATATATATATATATATATTCTTGTAATTAACTCTCTTTTTACACTCAAATATTATGCTCCAAATAGCTAGATTCGTCTCTAACCTGTCTGGGCTGGCTCAGTGTGAAAAGACTTACATTTTTCTCTCTTCAATTTAAAAGATGAAAATAAAAAATGGTAGTAGTAAACTAATAATATTATTAGACCCACAAGTCAAAAGTGTTGATGAACTCATATTATGTATTCTTTATGAAAGTAATAAAGAATTTGAATTGTGATTTAGAATATGAAAAATCAGGTTAGGCTCTAAGTGCCTTCATATCCTCCAAAAGATATTAATCCTAATGAACAACCGTAGATATTCCTTGGAATCATATGCTACAAATAAAATGAAAATAAAGTGTTAACAATTGTACAAATTTCTGAAAAATCGTTTGAAGATATTAAATCAATTTTGAATAAAGTGAATGACATATATTTAAAAGTTTTCTTAAAGCAAGTTAATAGTAAAAGTCAATGTAAAAACTAGATAAAAGTACTCCAACCTGAAATTTAATTTTATATATCCTAAATCAATTTCTAAATGTAAGCTAAACATAAAAATATCTAAGATCATGTTAATTGGTATTTTTAATGTGATTTTGAATAATCCAATCTAAGTACCAAGCACACTGAGGGACCAAATCAGTAATCTCATTAGAATTATTGAAAATAAAGGAAGAACATATAAACATCAAAATCGTCTTTATTGTTGTTTAAATTTGCCTATTCTATAGTTTACATATGGAAAGTTCTAGACAAAAAGAATACATGTAGCAAAAACGGATACATAGATACATACATACATGAAACATCTGCATCTCTATCATCATACATATATATAATCCGCGTTGCAAAGGCCATGACATAGCTGCAGGTGAAGAACTGCCATTTATATTCTATCGCGGGTACGACCTTGGTCACCAGAATGAAGTTGTTGAGATGTCCTACACTTTCCCTGCTCCTACCATTCAATGGCCTCAGCACTCAAGAAGGCATCATCTGCATTCTTGGGTCTAAATCACTCTTATATTATACCATTAGGATGAAGGAGCTTTCAACTTAAATATTGAAAAAACAATAAGATGGTTTGGTGAAGAGGGGGCAGGAAAGAAAGCAAAAAGCAGATGCTTGTCTTAGTCCAAAGACAGATTGCCAAGTCGGATGTTTCGTTGCTGATGACTAATACCTTTACCCAGTCGTGACATGGAGGAATTCCAATCACCTGGTTTTCCGCTAAATGGAGATGTAAGTTTGGGCTGAAACCATTTTTTCAGAGCCGCACCATGAATTCTAAGCTTACCATTCGATTCATTACCCTGATGAGGAATCTGAAGCCTCCTCAATAATGCTCCAATTGCTTGGCCAGCTCTGAAGCCAAAATATTGCACATTTGTTACACAAATTTCTTAAACAATATTTTCTAGACACATTGTACAAGAGAAAATTTCCAATTAAAAAAAATTGAATAAATTCACACAATGAAAGCTTCCAATTTTACAGTCACATTACATGCAATTCAGTCTTTTACGACAAATAATCTCCTTAAAACATAATGCAGAGTGAAAATATACTCGGATGATATGCAAGTAACTATATCTTACCAGGGGTAGTCAATAAACTGCTAACAACTAAGAAAATTTTAAGAAACTTGAATTTGACATACTCGTGCCATTTGACCACTGACCACTTCAGATAATCAATGTTGAATATATACATCTTCTTACTAACATGCGGATGTGTCAAACAGTTAAATGACTCACTACAATCACCATCAATAAAATATACCAATGGCACACACAAAAATATCCCGATGTACCAATATAATGGGTCATCAATGATAAAATTATAGAAAACACATGCCCGATAAGATTTCCAAATTTGATTGCAACGAAAATATATTTAGGCTTTCTGCACTGCATATAAA